>QANU01047353.1:508957-577880 GCA_003254905.1 Nissolia schottii | reverse complement strand
ATATATATATATATATATATATATATATATATATATATATAGGGTTATGTCCACATATTATTTTAGACACTAATACTTCTCATTCCCTTTTCTAACTTAATATTTAAGAGTGATTAATTTTGTAATTTTGTCTAAATCATATTAATTATCCTATTAACTTCATTAATACCCTATCTCTTTTATTTCTCTTTTATCTTTTGTTTTTTTTTTTGAAGTGAGAGAAAAGTTAAGAGAATAATTAATATGATTTGAACAAAATTATAAAATTAATCATTCTTAAATGTTGAATTAGAAGAGAAAATGAGGATATTTTGTGGACATCGTAAGCTTCATATGAAGTTATAGAGGTTAACAAACTGTGTGTGTGTATATCATTACAACATTAATTACAAGAGTATCCAAAATGTTCAAGGAATGGACCATTTTTTATATGAATTTTTTTCATAATCATATATGTCGATCATCTAGTTAATGTGTAAATTATATTATTAATTAAAAGGGTTTAAAGAAATTTGAGATTGTTTATGCTAATTTAATAAGATTTGATTGATTGATAATTTTAAAATAAATTTTTATATTACTTTATTAATAGATAAAAATTAAACTCTAATTAAAAAAAATGGTCCAAATAAGATACATGATATTATAAGATTAATAGTGAATATTCACAAAAATAATTAGGTCATATAAAAATTTCACTTGAAAAAATTTGTATTTAATAATAAATTTAACATCTTCTCATCTCATGTTTGCCTTAAGCATAATCTTTGTCATGTGTTAAGAGATAGATTAACAGGCACAAGTCTTATATACAAACAATTGAAGAGGACTATTTCTGATTTCTCAATTTATATTTCTTAATTTGATATTTGATATTGGAATTACTTTTTAAAAAAAAAATAGTAGACTCAACTCTTTTGTTTTGAATTATTTCTCCTTTTTGATAGACACGTAAACATCACTTTATTTTTTATTTACTATTTATTTTTAAGAGATTAAAAAAAAGGCAATTAATATTTGTTGGAGAAAATCGATCGAATGGGAAGCAATCAGAAACCCTAGTGTGGTGTTAGAATATAATTGGAACAACTTCATGAACAAGCTCCACGTGTCTGCCATTGAAAGATAGTTGAACCTCCATGCAAAATAAACATCAAAACTACGTGTCCCTTAATTAGGGATATTGCTCCATGAAAGGAAAAAAATTATTGCATGTTTCAGGGAATATATTGTTGGATTTAAAGGCTGTTGAGTACTGTGTTTCAAGTACAATACACTTAACGATTTGTAATATAATTATTTCGGTTACTATTGTGTGTGCACCTAAAGTTACCAAATTTTAAATGTTCACCATTATATGGCTTGCTATAACTGGTATACTTACTTTTAACCAAGTTATAATAAGTTTTTTTTTATTTTTGTATTTTTATCTCATAATTATGAAAAAATTATTTTATCCCTTAACTCTGTCCCTTCAATTACATGACTGAGTTTCTTAACTTTTTTATCGTTTAAAAGCATCTGCTCACTTTCATATGGGAGCCCACAAAATTAAAATAACTTTAAAACTTCAAAAAAAAAATCTGAGAAGTAGCTAGCAGCAGCTAAACAAACAAATAGCAAATAGTAAAAGGAAACAAAAGCTCAACAAATTAGGCATTAAATTTGGTCTTTTATGAGAGTCATCAAGATAGGATTCAGTTAGATTTGGCAAACACCCTCACATATCTCGGTCCTTTTAGGTCACTGGGTTCCTCAACTGAAAAAAAATGGTTTTACAGGACTCACAATTAGATCTAGTCACTAATGAGATTCTAGTTATTTTTCCTTCGATTAATCTGTGCTTGAAGCTGGGTAGTTAGATGAAAATATATTATGACACCAATACTTTTAACGTCAAAATCTAAGATACTTTATTCTTTGCCCTTTGAGGGTTGTTTCAAAGGGTGTGGGGGTTTAGTGTGGAGGTGGAGGTGGAGGTGGAGGTGGATGTGTGGTCGGGTGGGGTTGGGTTTGGGATTGGGGTGGCGATGGGAATGGGTGCAGGATTTAATTTATGTTGAGAAATTTTAGGTCTAGGATATTTATGTAATTAATGTGTTATAATTTTTTATTATTAAATAAGGATACCTAAAGAGTAACTAATGCTCCAAATAATAAATGACCATAATCATTTTTCATACAATATTAATCATCAAATTCATTTTCTTGTTTAATCAGTGGTAGAAAAATCAGCTTATGAGAGTACATTTAATGTGCATCTTTCTTACATGCACACCGGATAAGTGACCAATTATTTCATTTTATTTTTGTCTTTCTTTGTTGTTGTTTTGACCCTTACGTTTTGTACTTTGCTGAAATTTTGTATTTCATTCTACCCTTAGTTAGTCAACTGAAATACCTCATCATTTGCACTATTTTCATAATATATATCATGGGAAATTTATGTTTCCTAGAGAATGAAGTGTCTTTCCGGCACGAGAGATAAAAAAAAAAAATTAAATAAATTTATGCTATGATCAGAGGGTTTTAGTTTTTTTTTTTAAATTATGAAAGTTGTGATGAGAAATTATTGAGAAGAAATAATTACCTATAAAAATATAATTATGAAATGATATAATAAGATAGATTGAAAATGTGATCAAAGAGCGGTTAAAACACTCTTAATTCATTTATAGAAGAGTAAAGATTTTATTTAGAACATGACATTTTAATTACAATCATTATAAAATTTATCATTTTAATAAAGTTTATAATATATTGATGGACCTTAATTATTATAATTTATGACCAAAATATTGTTGTATTAATTGTGAATAGAATGAGTATAGAGTACTAAAAAAGCATGCAATTATAATTTGTGGCAGCTCCATCATTGACCTTGGACTCAATCAAATAATTAAAAGACAAAGTAGCACCGCTCATGTATTTGTGCCATGCATAGCTTCCTTGCCTTAATTTGGTGTTTAAATAGGAATAGAAACTAAGCCTTACCACATATATGGCATATGCTATATTTATATTTATGATCCACACGTTCAAAGTGATTGTTTCAACACTTGTCATCATTTGAGAGACTTAAGTTTCATTTTTAGTACTAATTATTATTATTATTATTATTATTATGATCATCATCATCATTGATTAAAAAAAAAGTTAAAGTATTATATTATGAAATTCTTTTTGAAAATTTCAATTGATAAGTAATTATATTAGATATCAAACGAATCTAGTACCATTATATAAATTAATATTGGCGGTTTTTTAAGTGTTCCATGAAATAAATACTCTCTCCTATTGAATTTTTTTTTTATTGTTAACAATTTTTATAACTAAATTCATCAAATTTTGCAATCATTTTATGTTCTATATTATCTTCATAAACTTTTCATTAGTCAACTTATTGAAAGAATCAATTTATAAGAGGTTCAAAGATTTGCAGACGATTCAAGCTTATAATACAACTCTCTACAAATATTATATTCAAAAATATTAATTTAGCACATTAATTCATATGATAAATTAATATGTTATATATGAAATTCTTTTTGAAATTTTTAATTGATAGGTAATTAATAAGGTTATTAGAGATTAAACAAATCTAGTACCATTACATATATAAAGTAACGTTATAATATGCCTTCACTTAAAAAACTTCATCAAATGATTATAAAAGAACTGTTATATATATATATATAATGATTTAATTTCTTATTACAATGTACTAGCCAGTGGCAGAGGGATCCATAACAGATTTAGTAAGGACCTTCAAATATTGTGTCTAGTGTTTTTATTGTTTCTTGCGTCCACGCACAAAATACTTGGATGTCCATGAACTTAAAGATCGTGACACCAATTAAGGGGAGCAACATGAATATTGTGTTTGCCACTATGTTTTTCTTCAACAGTAGTCAATAATTTGCACAATAATTATAATGCAAAAACTTAATATAATTTCTTTAATTTTTAGAGAAGCATGAACAATTAGATATGGTCTTTTGTGCACAAATCTAGAAGGAACTAAATAACAAAAAGAAAATTCTAGAAGGAACTTAATGGTATACAAAACTAAATGATGATGACACTTAATCTATATGTGGTAAGAATTTTGTTCAATTCACTATTTTTTTCTTAAGTCATTTTTAACCCGTTTGAAATTTGTCCATATATACCTCAAGTTAAACTCAGGTAAAGTTGACGATTAAAAATTAACACAAAGATGTTAGTTACCAAAAAAAAAATCAAAATAAGAGATTATTAATTTTGATACATTGTAAATACAAAAATTTTACATTACTATCTAATTATATGTTGTTGCATCAACAAAAGATGCTGACTCATATTTATTATATCAAAAGCATCACATGTAACATCATATAATTGAATAACAAAGTAAAAGTTTTTTATTTTTTATTTACTCTAGTTGTCCATAGATCAAAATTAAATCCCTAAAATAATTGGGGCATGTATAACTAACTATCTAGACATCATCTAAATCCTTTTCTAGAAATAGAAACTTGAAACTACCCGACATTATGAGATAAGGGCTTTTAATGGTTACCAAGTTAACGATTAAACCTGAAATCCAATATTTCAGTTAAAGTCACTTTTATTCTCTTCCCAACATGATGCGTGGGAGAGACAAAGTAAATAAAGGGGGAAGATTTCAAAAGGACAAAACAATCTCACATGGTTGACGTTTGAATTCTCATCCAAATGTTCCCAAAATGCATTTGTCAATGCCAAACCTTTGAAACCTTTACATTACAACAATGGCTTGAAGGCACAGCTGCGTACATTTGATTTGGAAATGAAACATATATCAATTATAGAGAAAAATTCTTAATTACTTTAAGGGTATATTTTATGTTTGATATAGGGGCAAAATGATAGCAAAAATTTATGAATTAAGTTTCTGTGTAATAGAAGTACACATAAATTTAATGTATATATGTACATTAATTTCTCTCATACCAAATAGACTTTAAGGGTGTGTTTAGTTTGAGATTCTCTTTCATACCAAGGACAAAACAAGGGAAAGAGATATAGAGACAAAAAATTCTTGTATTTTTGGATTTAATTGAAGTTAGGAGGAGACAAAAAAAAATTTGCCTGACAAACATACAATTAAAGCTTGAAGGGATAAGAATTTTCTTTGTCTCTATTCCCATGTCTTTGTCCTCCTGTCATGAATCTAATTTCAAACGTAGCCTAAGAATGTGTTTGGTTTGGGGTAAGAATGAACGAGAAATTTTCATAAACGAAGTTCATGTGTAATTTAGGGTTTAGGGTTTATGTGTAATTTTACACATGAACCTTATTCATAAAAACTTCTCTATTATTTTTTCTCCAACTAAACATACCTTAAGAGAGAAAAAAGTTATTAATTAATTGTTCTTGTTTGATCAAACACTTACCATTAGACCAAAATTTATAGTTGATAGCAATGACACAATTTTATTTCCTTATAATTTTTTAGGATTGCATCTGGCATAAGTGGTTGTACCCATTACAGACGTCATGGGTCGAAATATTAAGCTCATTGAATCCTAAGGGTGATGCTGACTAAATTAAATCAATGGTTCTCTTTCATTCCATGTTCCTATTGGGTCTCACATTATTTAATGATAATGTGATATAGCATTTATATTAGATTGGGAAACCCTCTTCTCTTAAGTGACTTTTCGAAACTGAGTTAGCTATTCAATTTAGAATGGCACAAGAGGTTATAATCCTGTGTTGGATATTGTGTTACTTACAAATGTCAAGTCTATATAACTTCACGAAATCTAGGTCTAGACATGAGACGATATATTATATATAGTTAAAATATAACACAATAGGAAAATGTTAGGAAGTTAAAATTTTTATCTGAATTTATCTACAAGAATGATGCGACATGTATATTTATTTTTGGGTGGATAAGTGGGTCATAACTTTTTATTTCGTTGAACCATCACTCATGTTTTTTGTCAAAAATTCTAACAAAATTTTTGAAAATATTGTAGGCATTACTCTACGAAAATTTCAAAATTGAGAATCATATACTTCATCCTAAAAATGAGAACCAATCAGAATGGGTGACTAATTAAAAATTGAAAAAAACTATATAATCAAACGTAAAGTAAGGGTATATTGTGAATATGAAAAAAATGAAAAATGTATTTTTATTATAGAGGTGACAAAATTAAATAATTTTTTCAAGAAGTTATTTCTTTTAGTTTGGTTAAAAAACTGAAATCAAATTTTAAAGATTTAGATTATTTTTAAAAATTTATATTAAAAGGGGTTTTTAATTAAAATTGAAAAATGCTTTGTGTAAATAAAAAAGTATTCATCAAATGTCCACTAACATTAATATTGATTTTCTCTCTTCTCTACCCACTCCCCCTCATTCACGCTCTTTTCCTTTTTTTTTTTTTTTGTTTTTCACTCCAACCACACATTTTTCTTTCATTTTTGTTCAATTATTTTACTTGCAACTGTTTTTTTAATCATTCTACTGTTTTCTTCTTCTCCGATTTCTCTTTTCTTGCTCCTTTTCTTTCGTTTATTGTTTCTTTATTTGTTTCAGTCTTTTTGGGTTCGTCTTCATTTTTTTCTTTTTCTTAAGACGTTATGGAGAGAATAAACGAAGACATTTTTCTCTGATCCATGTTACTCTCTAAATTTTGTAATGTTTTTGCGTAGTGTAATGTTTGTTTATGAGTGTTGTAATGTTTATTTATTTATTCGTTTATGTATAGTGTAATGTTTATTTATTTATTTATTTATTTTTGTGTAGTGTAATGTTTGTTCATGTGTAGTATAATGTTTGTTTATGTATATTGTATTGTTTGTTTATGAGTTTGTAACGTTTATTTTAGAATGTTGTAATGTTTGTCTATTTGTAATATAATGTTTGATTTTGAGAGAGTGGGTGAGGGAGCGGGAGAGAGTGCATTCGCTATTTAGTTTGTGTGAGATCTCATTTTATTTTATTTTTTGTGTTTCATAATGTTTGTTTATTTGTTCTTTAACGTTTGTTCATATTTGTTTTGTAACATTTGCTTACGAGAGAGCGTAGGTGCACACATTTTAGAGTGTGGGTGGAGGCAGGAGAAAAAATGCAACAGTTACTTTTTGACATTTAATGTGTCACGGGCCCATTTTATCTCGCTTCTGTACGTGAAAATGTTTGTTCATCGGTTTTGTAATGTTTATTCATCTGCATATGAAATGTTTGTTTATTTAGTGGATAACTGGTAGATATTTTTTGGTGTGCACGTATCCTTACTCCTTAGAATTTATGTTAAAAGTTATTTCTTTTAGAACTGTTTTTTTCCCTAATTAAAAGGGTTTTTTTAATCAAATATGTTGAAAAGGAACCTTTACCAATTCAAATATATCAAATAAAAATTCCACTTATATATACCATATTTGACAAGAGATTTTATCTCTACTATAAAATTGAAATTTACAATTCAGTTATTTGTCTAACTTATGATGTTACTTGCACCAAATCTTTGCCTTCAATTTGTCCTCAACCTATGTACAGATAAACATGTGGAAGTCACACCATAGGTTGATGTGTGCAAAATGCCAAAATTGACGTGGTTAATTAAATTTGAAAAAGAAAATGCGTGCATAATGATTAAGACAGGAGTAACCTAAGATATATAGCTAGTGAGGCTCATTAATTAGACCTAGCCATATGGCTACAATATGATTTGTGACTATACAACCCACCAAACAATGTTAAAATCAATTAGCCGCAATCAGATTTCAGCACCTAATGTCTACCAAAAAAAGATTTCAGCACCTAATTAACCATACTTGCCAATATTACTAATTAATTACCCTGAACTCGTGATTGTTTTCCTTTTGCATGTGGCTAGAAAGAAAGTAAGAGGTCTAAGTTAATTAGTCTATTTAATCAAATTCTTACTACATTCTAATGTGGTCCACCTTAATTGGATAACATTAAAGTCTTTCTAAAATAACATATAGAGACTTTTAATCAAATTCTTATTACATTCTAATGTGCTCCACGTTAGTTATATAAAATTAAAGTCATTCTAAAATCGTGGGTAAGTGGAATGTTACGATGAATGACTATTGTTGGATCAACAAAATTATTTAACTCAATAGTCTTAGAGTCAGTCTTAGAATTGGTGTGCCAGCAAGGATGTTGGGCCCCATAAGAGTGGAGAGAGGGGACGAACTCCAAGTCTCACATTGAGTAGAGAGAGGATTTAAGCATGCCTTTTGAGGGTGTGAATACCTTTAACTTGTGACGCGTTTTAAATTTGTGAAGGACGAGCCCAAAGCGGATAAAATCACAAGCAAGTCAGTCAAATTGTTACAATTTTGCCAGTGAGGAGGGTGCTCCACATCAAAGCTAGCGTTTTAACACAGAGTGGGGACGGGTGGAGGGAGGTTTGAAACGAAGAGAGAGAATGTTGAAAGACTAGTATATTTTCTATCAAAAGAGTATATAGTGGTTGTATAGTAAATGTATTTTAGGTGTACAAATAGTAGGGCTATAAAATTAAAGTCATTCTAAAATCACAGGTAAGTAGAAATGCTATGATGAATGACTACATATCATGTTCGAATTTATTGTTGTATCAACAAAATTATTTATAATGTATACGATTGAATGATAGTGTAACACTACAGTGACAATTTGCTTAAGGATATAACTAATATATCATTTATAATAACTTGCACAACAAGAAAATTCAAATTAATGAACGAACTTCAGTGACAAATATCATATCCCTAGTTATTATTCTTTGTTAGCGACTAAATTTGCAACAAAATAATAGTATCTGGACCCAAAAGTTAATTCATGTATAAATATTATTTTTTATTATGTAGTGGGTTGTGTATTTTCAACATTGCTAAAAGGAAAAGTAAGGAAATAATAATAATGATGGAATATAATAAATATATGATAACCTCTTAAAGCTTATCAGGGGGAATTTAATATAAGAAGACTCTCATTTTGCTTTTGCTATATATAGTCGAATTTCATGACACTAGTGTTGACGTATTGGTCCTTCACTGATTCGTTCACATGCCGTGTAAAGTAAATGATGTGGATAAGATTTTCTCTCTTTACCTTTTTTTCCTTATCGTCATAACCCCTTTTCTCATTCTGGTTTTTTGCATTTGCTCTTCATTCTTTAATAAAGATTTGCATCAGCACCTGATCAGCATGTTTATCAAAAGTTGTTTTGTGTATAATAATAAAAAGAAAATGCTTTTGAAATTGTTTTGTACTACTTGTATTTGCCTATGTTAAAATTTAAGAATTATATATTTTTAAGAGAGGTCAAAACATTGGGTAGGTTGAGTCTAAGTTGGACTTAAGTCGAGTTAGTCAGCTCGTAAACTATTTATAATTTAGTTTGTTAATAGTTTGATATGATAAGTTTGTGAACTCATGAGTTGAGCTTGAGCTCAGAATTCCAGTTCGTTTATTAAATAAGTCAAGCTTAGGTTTTGTTATGTTCGATTCACTAGCTCGTAAGTTAGCTTGATTATGTGTGTATGTATATAATCATGTTTTGTTATTCTCATGATTATTAGAAAGAAATAGCAGTAAGGCTATTTTTTTTCATAAACATAGTAGTAAGACTCTTTTTTGATTAAATAGTAGTAAGACTATTTTCTTATAACTATATANTATCTCTTATTAAGCTATGAGTTAGCTCAAGCTTAATAAGCCTTTGGTAAGCTAAGTTTGAGCTAAAATTTTGGTTCAATTCTAATAAATTTGGGTTTAGCACGGCTTATTAAAAAGTAAATAGAGCCTAAGCTTTAGTCAATTCGACTCATTAATTAGGATATAATATAACCTATTCTCTCGTTGATCAAAAAACATGAACAATGCACAAATTAGACATATGAAAGCATGAACAATGCCTAGATTCGTCTACTTTTTGTTGTAATGATCAAACTCTACTTGATTATTTGGTATCATATCAAAAGCATTTTTTTTCTTTTAAAAAATTGTCAAACTAAGATAATCGAAGGATTTTATAGCCTAACACTAACCAAATAATAGTAATTCGATTGGCATAATTTATATGTTTGATTTTGAAAGAACAATGTTACATAGCAAGAAATATGTAATTAACTAGAGTTTTTCACAGGATTGGAGATGTGATGGTTGGATTAAATGTAATGATAGAACTCATTATTCGCTTAAATATACCAACTTCATATATATATATATATATATATATATATGGGGGATTACTTCGGTATCTTATCAAATTCAAGGGTATTGGTGGTACCCTATGATTATTTATAGCTAAGAATTAGTCACGTATTCTTATAAAAGAAATACCGAAACCCTTATAAAAAACATGAGTACCAAAGAAGAAACTTATATATTATTAGATCCAAACAGTTTTTAGGATACATAAGATTCTTTAAAAAGGAATATTGTTACGGACTGGGCCCTGAAGCCGCATTTCGCGAACCATCCACCTTCAGTCCACAGTACAGCCCAGCTAGGAGACATAAGGGCCCGCGGAACCACCCAGCAAAGCCAGAACAGCCCAAGCCGGCCCCAAACGGCTCAATCGCCATCACGCCCGAGATAGACTCCCCCCCAGCAAACATCATGCCGCAATCCCCATAGACAAAATAGTAAAGAGATTCGTGGGACAGAGGAAATCACGGGTGTCATCCAGGTATTTAAACAGGGTCAGCACACCAGGTATGTTCTCATACTCAACACCCACACTTTTCACAAGCATCTCAAACCTCTTGTAACTTAGGCATCGGAGTCCTTGCAGGTATCCGCCCGGCCTGCCAGAAACCTCCGTGGAGCTCTAGGATCCGAGTTGTGCTCCTTCGGTACAAATACAAACCCCTAAATTGCTAAAAAAAACATGTTATCCAAACCAGAAATACTATATTGTTCGACAAAGTTATGTTCGATAAATGTGCGACTATTAAGCACTGTTGATTGTTAATTTATTTATCTAATGTAAAAGTAAATATCATATGATTTATAAATTGCGCAATTCGAACTTAAATCCGTCGAGCTGAATAGCATGGTTCTATCCAAACCATAAAGTTTAAAAAAAAACACGTTAAAAAAAATACAAAATACGAAGATTGGAATAGGGAATACAAACAAGTGGTTTCTCACCTACTAGGATAAATATTTCATGCTACTTAATTTATTAATTTTTAATAATTTTTAAAACTAAATTAATTCTTTCAGGAGGCTCACATCTAATTAAAAACTCATTCAGTAATAAAAAATTTACGTTCCATTTCTACTTTCCATTTCTACTATCCAAAACCAAACACTATATATATCACGATAAAAGAAATATTTTGGTACATGCATAAAACAATATGAATTGATAAAATTATTCTTATATAAAAAATTATTTTTAATATAATTATTACTCTCTTTACATTCACTATATTAATAAATGTTCTACTACAATTAAGGATATAAATGAAAACAATTGCACTGAAATATTGTAAATAGACAAATATTTCAAAACCTTAAAAAGCAAAAAATGGACAATTAAATCGAAACAAAGAAAGTAATAAATTGGCACGATGTTCCAAATACAATAATTTTAAATAACATAACTTATAATTACGAGGGGTTGATCCACGCCAAATGATGTCATTTTTTCATGCTTCAAAAAATCGGACCGGACCGGTCGGTCTCAACGGTTGAATCAGAAACTGGACCCCTGTCCAATTCAGTTTGCTCTAAAAAGCCAATTGTCCTAAGAACTGCAGAAAATTGATCAAAACAGATAAACTGAATTAGTCAAAATCGGACTGATTCTTTTTCTTTTTTTTAAAAAAAAAATTGTGACATTTTAAAAAAATATAAAAATATAAAAATTACTGATTTTGATGTAATACCTATATATTTTGTTGAAAAATATATTTTCACAATACTAATAATGTACAAATACTATATAAAAAGTGATTTTTATTTATTATATAGTATATAATTAATCATATATATAAATATATATATATATACATATAAATAATAAAATATATACTTTTATTCGACCCTAGTTGCATCCCTGGTTGAACCGATGGAACCTCTGAACCCTGCTTCGACCAATTCAATTTTCAATCCAATTTTCTTAACCTTATATTTTTTATTTCTCTTTTCTGGTCTTCTTTTATCATTTTTCTTAGGTATTGAAATGGCGAACAAGTTAAGAAAAAGGAAAATTTTTAATTTCGCCATGTAGATTTGAACTTTAATCAACTTCGTTCATAACAAAAATTGTTGGCCAAAATCATCTATACAAAATATAAAGGTCAATCAAGTTAGTCCCTCCATCAATTTTCCAATAGTAACTACTAATGTGACACATAATTATGTAAAAAATTTTACCAAAATTATTTATGTAAATACAAAAATCAATCACTTTAACATCACTGTTGCCTTTGAGAATGCATAGGAACAAAATGGGGTTTTTCCTCAGGCAAATTACGTTGTGGGCTGCTTGTTTCAATGGTAACTCATTTTTGGTGGCCATATTGATAATGATACACTTCCCTAAGCCCACAAATTTGCATGCTAGAAGCCCCCAAAAAGAAGAAAACTAGGAAGAGTTTTGGAAAGTTGATAATCTGCATAAGGATCTTATTCATTCGAATAGGAGAAGAACAAAAATAATGTTATTCTCTTCGTTTTAATTTAATTTAATTTATTTTAATTTTTGATGAAATGTCATTATTTCCTTTTTAATCAAAATAATAATTCAATATTGATACTTTATTATTAATTATAATTTCATAAAAATTATTATATTTTAATTATTTTAATAAATAATTTATTTATTTTTATTATTGATCTATTTTTTTAAAAAAAATTATGTGGTTACTAATACCGTAAGTACTTATAGTTATCTTAGTTAATTATTTGAATTTAAGTATTAAAAAATTATTAATATGATAATTATGCGAGTAATATATAAGTAAGTATTTTATAACAAATAATGGATAAAATAAAACAGAACACATGCTTAATATTTTATCATATAGATTATATAGTATAAAAAGCATTAAATAAATATATAATTTCTCCCTCCCCCCTCTAGGCTTCTCCTAAATCTTACTCCAATGGAAGAAGATCTTTCCATAAAGAAATGCAAATAACTAACGCTATGACACAAAAGAACATACACCAATCCTTTGTACTTCATTCTTGAAGTGAAATACTCTGTTCACTAGAAGTCATTCAATCAGAAACATTTTCTAATGCGGATATCAAAGAAAATAAGATGCGTCAGAAATAAAAATAAATAAATGAAAATGATGTAAGTCTAGTAAACAAATCTATGCCAATCAAACGTAGGTAGTTCAAATCCTCCGATCTTAATTTACTAGAGGTCTAACGATACATCTATTCCTGCTTGTCCTACTTTTTTTCCTTCCCTGCTCGTCTCATTAGGAGCTTCGAAGCAAAAAATAAAAAATAAAAAAAATCTATGGTCAAATAGAAATTCACTTAAAAAAGTGGTTTCTTATAGGATAATATAGTACAAGCTGGTTGTACTCTCAGAAAGAAGGTTAATGTTCAAATCTTAAAAAAGACAATTGTTAAAAAAAATTTTTAGAGGACTACATTAATACTACTTTAAATTGAATGATGGGATGAGTGTACAAAATATTTTGAGAATTAACTTAATATATGATTGAACGACTCATTTAGATGGTAATCCTATTATTTATAAATTGTTTACCATGTAAGTAAAAGAATCTTAAGCAACAATTGGTCATATGGAAAAGAGGGAATGCAATAGTGTAGTGACCACAGAAGTGGAATATTGTATATGAAAATTCAAACGAGGCTTGGAATCTGCAACCCTATTTCAGTCTTGAATGGTTAACATAACTGGTGGCTTATATTATACCAATGACTAATTTAACCAAAAACATTTTAATTAGTAGAAATCAGCAGAAAAATGTTGAAAGTGCAATTTTATGATCATGATAAGCAGAGCAGCTTTTGTTGAAATCATGCACTTGCCCTGTCAACCCTATATCTAAGGTCTTATACTTTGTGATGATGTAGTACGTATGTCTTCTTTATAACTTTGCCTTTCTTCCT
Source organism: Nissolia schottii (assembly GCA_003254905.1). Lineage (NCBI taxonomy): Eukaryota > Viridiplantae > Streptophyta > Magnoliopsida > Fabales > Fabaceae > Nissolia > Nissolia schottii. The sequence continues at coordinate 563,773 of QANU01047353.1, read as the reverse complement.
TTCTCACGTTGTAAATTGCAATTGTGACTTTTTATCCGGTAATTATAAGAATCGAAGTACATGGTGGCTGATGCATTAAAGTTTAGTTGATGAGTGTGAAGGGAAATGTTCACCATGTGGGTGTGCGAGCATGGTCCTTTTAAGAGTGTTTTAAATTTAATCCATGTATTGAGGTGAAAGTTAAAGTTACACGTTTTTGGAGTTCGTTTCATGGGAACTTTTATATATGAACTTGATTCACCATCAAATTATTATAGTATTGGGCTGATAATATAGACTTGAGTTTAGTCATATTACACACGTATGTCACCTCATCATATGCATAATTAAGTTTGATGGACCTTTTTGGTTTTAACTTTTTGGGCCCAATTCCTTTTATATCCGTTAAAAACATAACTAATGAGCTAAGATATTTTTCTAGTGAATGTTGGGCTCAACGTGAATGGTAAGCCACCTTTGACTTATTTATTACATGTTCATTACCAAGATTATACACACAATCAGATAACACACTCTCTCTCTCTCTTCATCTTCTTCTACCATTTTTGCCACTAGTCATCTCCCACCTACTACTGCAATGCGTGAGCTGTAGAGGAACTTCTCTACTGTCTCTGTTGCTCCATCCGAGTTTTGGAATGAGTCTTCATTGTTCAGTGTGTTAAAAATTGTGTGTGAATGAAGTATCGAGGGATTTCCGTTGATGTCTTTTTATCGAGCGTAACTCCAAATATGGTAGAGATAAAAATCTTTAGAACAGTACCTAACACGATTTGGGAAAGATTCCCTAAAAAATAAAGACAACAAAATAAGCATGCCTCTAGTTGGCTTCATTAGAGGCCAATTGCAAGAGAACTATGACATACATGCGAGAATCAGATTTCTAATCCTTCTTTATTCTGCATATATGTTTATTTACAATATTTTGGAACATATATGATGCTAATACATTATTAAAAAAAAAATCTAAAGTGTCATTCAATTTTGTCCTCTTGTTGCAATTAAGTTATATGAATTTAATTTGAATACACTCAGTGTAAAACAGTTTTACACTAACATCTAATTACATAATGACACAAAAATAAATATAATTGATTATCATATTTATTATTTAAAAGATCATGCAAATAAAAGAAATTAATTATTATGTACAAATAACATTACTTTTTTAAATTAGAGAAATCATTAGTTGTTCTTGGAATGTTAAGTATCATGTTAAGTAGGTGGGCATATCAACTTCATGTAATGGAACAATTCATCCCTAACTATCATGCAGAGCTGAAATGTCATCCTACAAAAGATCACAACAACGTCTTTCTTGACATTTTACAAATGCCTAATTACTTCTCATCAAATTATGGCATTCCATCTGGTTATGTGATGTGACATTGGTGGTTAAGGGGAGGAATCTTTCATGCACCATTTTAATTGAGTTGCCACCAAATTGCCACTGAAATAGAGCTTATAACCACTGCCATGAAGGTTGCAGATGATGATCCATCCTTGTGGATGTGGCCTTTCGAGATGTCTGCTGCCATTGGGAATTTTCCATTCCCTGATTTGATCGAACTGCATTCATTCGTAGACAAATATCTTTTAGAAAAGAAAATGTTATTTATACTTATATGGGTGCACGTTCATTAATTTACTTTAAAAAAAAACACTAAACACACCACATAGAGAGAAAATGTTGCACATGGTGAATTTTATGCTTTTGTGAGATTGATAGTGTGTTTAGTTTTTCAGTAGGAACAACAAGAATTGATTTTAGGTACCATTTGCCCCAAGTGAAAATTTCTCACTTCTAGAACTTTAGAATCAATTATGAGTTTGGTGAACAAAAATCCAAACACACGCAAAGTTGTTGAGCGTCCACTCAAATAAGTTGTACGAATAAAATTTCTCTTAAAAAAATGTTAATCATACTCATTGTGTGTGTGAGACACTATCTTAATTTAATCTCATTAGATAAAATCTCATTAGAGTGAATCTCAATAAAAAAAAAGGTAATAAATGAGAGTCAACACAATATCTCATATATAACAATTATGAATTAACACAATTTTTATTTTTCTTCATTAAAATCAAATTTGTTAGTACCTTTTGGAGGGTTTGGGACAAAAACTGATGAGGTAATCCGCGGAGGCACAAGTGAAGGTGCTGGTGCCATCGTCATATGCGTAGCTATAAGCGCGTGGGCACGCGCTCTTGAAGAACTCGGAGTACGCGCTAGGCTTGCAACTCTGCGGCGTCGCGTACGTGCCGCTGCAACAGTACCGCGGATCCCCGAACGCTTCGCACGCGCTCATGCACGCCACGCCCTCAAGCGCCTCCTCTCCCGCCGCCGCCACCTTCACCTTCAGCTCCGTCGGACACCCCCCGTTCAGATCCGCCACGCACCCCGTCGCCGTGCAGTTCCCGCCGCCGCCGCCGCGAGGCTCCACTGTCATCGGAAGGTTGTAACCGTCTACGAGGCTGACGTCGTAGAAATCCAGTCCTCCCGCGCCGTTTAATGTGAACTCCGCCAGCGTCGCCGGTGGAGTGGCGCCGGCGCCGCCACATTGCACGGCGGAAGAGCCGCAGTCTCCGGTGAGGCAGGAGAACTTACCGGCGGAGTCGGTGGAGCATAGTGTCCGGCCCCACAGGCGGCCGGACCAGCCGGCGGGGACGGCGACCACATTTGACTCACCGGGTTGCAAGGCAAATCCTGTGGTGTTGAGGGGCGCCGTTCCAGCGCCGGACAGAATTCCCGGCCAAACCGGGTAGCTGCACTTGTTTAAAACTGTGAATGTTGCTGAATTTGAACCTGTACAAGTAATATATTGAAGCAATTCTTGAATGTTTGATTATTTATAAACATATTTACAATGTACCTTATATGTGCATGGCAAAATAATTAATTTTTAAGTAATCTTCGTTTTTTTCTTTTTCTATGAAAAATTCTTGAAGAGAAGTTTTGCCTAAGTATACACATGAATCAAGTAGTAATATTAATAATGCATGAACGGAAGGGTGATTACGTCACTGGGTTCAGAGGATCATAACTTGATCATGTATACCTAGTGACAGATTAGGCGAGCCAACCTCGTCAACATCTTAAGTTATCTTCTAATTACTAAAATGTCTTGTTGATTACATGGTACATTTGTTGTAACACATGTTTATAGCATGGAACCGTATTATTTGTTTGTGAATGGAAAAAATCACCTGTTAGGAATTGGAAGAGAAGCAGAGAGACCAGAGTGGCAGAGAATTGAGTTGAAGCTTGCATTGCGGATTAGAGTGGTAAATTAAACGTAGGACAAAATGTGAAACAAGGTTGGAGTAATTTGCCTAGGGTTGTGTTTGGAGCTATTTTTAAACAGTGTTTTTTGTGGGGTGGGAGAGTGGAGTGAAGGGAATATACATATATAAAGAGAACTTGAGCTTTGTAGGGTGGAAGGGCAAGGGTATGTATGGGTCAGGTCCCACTTTAGCATGACGCATGTGCATGAGCATATGCAATGCATTAACCGATGTTTGTTTGTTGGTGCTGTCTTGTGTTTTTCGGTGACGATTTTGTGTTATTTGCATATAAGTTCTAGATCCAAAGAACTTGCATATAAAAACACACGGTGAGAGGCTTTTCAAATAAATCAGGTGTAGTGCTGACCGGGGACCCAAGTTAATAATAGAAGGAAACATGGATTTAACGTTTTATATTTAGATACATTTATTTATAATAAAAAGTAAGTTTCGTTAATTTTACTTAAAATAAAGTAGGTTATACCAATTTTTCGGTGAATATTTTTAATTTGCCCAAGCCTTTCAAATCTCAACTGCTAACCTAACTAACTTGTGATTCGTGCATAACCCTTCTAACCCCCAACCATGCCATGGACTGACCTAACGAATCCTAATACCATAATATCCCTCTTAGCCTTGCTAGGAAATTAAAGGTCTATCGACCGCGCCATGCCTACTCGCCCCACGTGAGAATTAACCCAAATCCTCAAAATCTCGCTTAGTAGCTCCAAATCACCTCATCTGAAACTGTTGGCTTGTACGCTATTATGTCGTCACTATAAACACCTTCAACATATAAACACAAAAGCCTCTTCATTCTCTACCCTTGAGCGAAGACAACAACAATGCTTAAATCCGGTACGTTAAACTTGTGTCTATAAGAAATATTTCACCGCATAAAGGATGACTACTACCAATTTACAACACTTAGACAAGTACATGAACAATTGCCAAATAAGACATTAGAGCTCTAGAACAAAGATTTTTGGTCAGTTTAGGTGCTGAACATCAGGTAGTCATACTCATTTGTAGTTAAATTATTCAAGTTTTAATCTGATTTTTGTCCCTCTTGAACTCTGTCTTCAAAGTTGTCCAACTACCTGTGATCACATGCTTCCTACTATGAATTCCATATACCATATGTAATACGATGCATTTTGCAATAATTGAGGTGTTCTTTATTTTCTTCAAACAGAATAATTGGCTCAAAAGCTTGTGCTTATAAAAAAGAAAACCAGATTCTGTTTGTCTTTCTAAAAGCAGCTTTTACAAAATATTAACTAAATGAAGAAAAAGATTACAAGTATTTCGAAATTTATTTATTTATTATTCAATGATCAATTGCAACTACTAACTTCTAAGGAATATTGAAGACTAACACCGTTAAATAGATTAGAAAGGTTAACATTTTTTACAGACACAAGTAACCAATTGTATCTGCAAAGAATCGTGGACTTGCGGGCTGATACTTCAGTTCATTGCCCTCTCAATAGTCTAAAGGGAGAAAGCCCAAACAGCCCAGTCACGAGGCCTGCCATATATTATTTTAATGGATTTTTTTGGATAATATTTCATATGATAATTCGGCTGTGTTACTTGAAATATGAGATAATTAGATGAACTGTTCAACAGCAATACAAATATTCATAACTCAACATATCAACTGATATTCAACTAGTCATTACTACCTCTTTCTTTCACTACATTTTCAATGTATCAAGTAAATTGACGTAGCTGTAAAATATTCAAAACATCATTTTTATTCTTGTAATAGGAACATTTAACAATTTAATTCACGTAAACAAATTTCATCAATTAGAGTTTAGTTCACTTCTCAAGGTGAACATTCAATATTCCCTTGATTGAGATGTACATTGAAAACGCTATAGTGTAAACCCATAGATGATGTGTTAGCCGAGTCCAACTAAGAATTTCTCATATAGTGTTCCACCATGTTAGTAGAAGGTTATTAGGTCATGATCAGTATTCCAAGCCTTCGAACAGGTAGGATCAACTTGGTCCGAAGCTCATCCCAGTCCAAAGTTATCAGAAAAGAATCACGTATTTCTCACAATTGGCAAAGCATCCTCATGTGGTCAAACTTTACATCAAAATATCTAAGTACACTTTTGGGATCAGAGACAAGTTGATGAGCAAGTAGTTAATAACCTCACATCAAAAAGATGAATAGAGGCATATTGTGGTCCAAGAATTGAACTACAGGAAAAGGAAAAAAAAAAGAAGAGGAACAATTTAACTGGTTGAGAAGAGTTCCAAACATAAAATAGTGTTTGGAAATAACTCTGGAAACAAAGACAAGCCACCAGTTTCCTTGGTAGAGATAAAAGTTAAGGTTTGAAAGAAGCTCCTTATTCTAATATAGAGGGACAAACTACCATTCTAATCAAAGATTTACAATGGCAGTACTAATTGCTTAGCAACAGGAAACCATGAGAGGAAGGTTAACAAGGTGCGCAAACCCCATTAGGATGGTAACACGTTGTTAACACATTGCAGAAATAATAAACCAAATCTAGTAACCCAAAATAGGAGAAGCATCCACATCTCTCAACAGAAGCTCAAAAGATTTGAAAGACTATAACAGCTGGGTAACCATTAATGAATTAAGCCAACAACCTATTCTGGATAGAGTTCATTGGGAGGTATGGTATGGCCAAGCACCAGTTACAGTTATACCATGTCAAAGCTATTCAATATAGCTAATACATATCAAGTGAAATGGTGTGCTAAGCTTAAATAGGAAATCATCAGGTGGGGTTAGACATAATGGCAATGCAGATGCACTCATGAGAAAGGAAAGTTCATGATGCTAAAGCTTAACTATTACCATTAAGAGTTTAATTCTTATGCACTAACAGTGTATAGTTATGTAAGTGCATAGCAATTAAATTGTTTTTAACCATTATCTTCTTCCCTCTTCTTCTGCGGTCAATGTAAGTTCCCATTGTTGCAAATCTCAACCCAATTAATGTTAATAATAACCTACAACTATGATCAAATTCAACAAAAGAGAACATGCATATTTGAAAAGGTATAGGCCTAGTGATTCTTCAAGTTACCCACCATCATCAAAAAAGGCTCTGCCATGGACAAATTTCAGAATCTCATTCTTTCAGTAAGGGGGTGACCACTTCACAATGTCTCATGAAGTTCAGTTCACTCTAATCTACAAATTAAACTTCTAAGTCATAACCATAGGAACCTTTCGCACCAACACAAAAAACTAAAACTTCAACAACTCAAGAACAAGAAAGGCAAACTATTTAATCAGAAACAAGTTATAATATAATAAGGTAACAAGTACGAATGAAACCAACAAAAGAGGGCAAAATTGCCAATGAACCAGTACCAGACAATAGTAAGAAATCTAAGCAAACAAACTTCTCCAAAAGATTGATTAAGATCCTATTTACGAACTTCTCCCAAAAACAGATCAATAAGAGACAAGTACTACTAATAATAAGCAATATAAGTTAAATGTTAAAAGGTGCCCAAAAAAACAGAGTTATGTACTATTTTCCACCTCTTTCACCCTTTTATGCAAAATGCACCAACCCCTCTTCCAATTTTTTCAATTGGCTTCAACACACTCTCTTGCAAAATGCCCAGGCTTCCCACAATTGAAGCAAATGTTTCCCCCACCACCATTGCCGCTGAGGCGAACAGGCCTTCCTTCTTCATTGCTGCAATCCCTAGCCAAGTGACCAACCTCGCCGCATCTATAGCAGCCACCGCCACCAACACTGCCGCCAACGCTTACCTTAGCGGTGGCGCAGTCCCTCGCCATGTGCCCAAACCAGCCGCACCTGAAGCACGTCCCTCCTCCGGAACCACCTCCTCCGCTACCGCCGCTGCCTCCACGCAAACAATCCCTCGCTAGGTGGCCAAAACCGCCACAACTGAAACATGCACCGCCGCCACCCCCAGAATTATTGCTCCGATTGCAATCTCTAGAGAGGTGTCCAAAATCGCCGCAGTTATAGCATCCGCCGCCGCCGCCACCGGAATTACTTCCCCGAGTGCAATCCCTAGCGAGGTGTCCGAAATCGCCGCAGTTATAGCACCCACCGGCTCCGGCACCGTTGCGCCTCTCTCCTCCACTCCGACCGCCGCCTCGTCCGGCGGCGAAGCTCTCCTTACTGCGGGGCCGGAGGGTGTTCCCGTCGGGGGCGGTGACGTCGACAGCCTTGGTCTTCTGGTTGTCGCCGACGGCGATGGAGAACTGGACGCGATCACCGTCGTGGAGGGCGCGGAAGCCGTCAGATCTGATGGAGGAGTGGTGGACGAAGAGGTCCTCGCCGCCGTCGTCGGGCTTGATGAAGCCGAAGCCCTTGGTGTTGTTGAACCACTGAACCACGCCCGTGAACCTCTCTTCCGCCATTAGAGGAAACTTTTCTTCTTCTTCTTCGCGAAACCCTAAAGAGAGAGGAGCTATAGCTACAGTAGTGAATTTTGCGAAACAGAGAACGAAAGAAACAGGGGTTTGCGTGTGCGCGTCTCTCTCTATATATATATATATACACACACACACGCTCTCTGACAGAATTTATTGCATCTTTAAAAAAAAAACTTTTTTAGAATTTAAACTTTTTTAAACTATAATTCCATTAAACTATTTTATATGTATAATTATTCAAAAATTATAAAGCCAACTATTTTTTACGTTTTTTCACTCTACAGAAAATTTTATACCAGTATAATTTCACCAAGAAACAGTATTCTCTTTCTCGCGAATCTCCACCCAAATAATTTCTTTCCATTATGTTTGAATTTAAATTTGGACAAAGCTTGTGTCAGGTTCCTTATATGCATTGTATTTAGTTTTGAATTAAATTAGGACATGTGTATAATTTTTTTAAGATAAATAATATACACTTATCTCACAATTTGATTATAGAATTGGTTGCAATGAATATATGAAACTTTATCTAATTTTTTTTTAAAATTTAATATTTAAAATTGAACAAACTAACAAACTAAATCATCATATAAAAAATACAAGGAAAAAAAAGTAATAGTTAATTATATCTTTTCATTTGCTTTTCCCTAACTTGGGGTAAAAGAATTAGAAGGGTTGAAATAGGTGTAATACTCTAGAGTTGTGTAAAAAAAATTATTTATATTATTTGTAAAGTAAAATCATGATTACTACTATTTTAAAATTATTTTTATTACATATGAGATATGAAGAAAAATACATATGAGATATGAAGTGATGGTTTCCAAACCTAATAAAATTTAGGTAACAAGTTTTCTATATTTATGTTGTTTTCTAGCTATATTAGGCTTTGTAGCCACACACTACCCGTCACCTACACTTGTTCTTTTATTTAAATTTTTATTATTGTATGTATGTATATATGTATATAAATAAGCAAGCTAACATGATATTTAGATGAATCCATTGTTATAAAACCCGGCCCAGCCTGACCGAGTGGCCCCAGAACCCGGTAACCCGGCCATGGGATCGAGTCGGTTATTTTAGTGGATCGGCCACATTCCAGACTCGGACTGACTTGAATTGACCTGGGCGATTTTTGTGAAACACGGTGACCCAGTTGGGCCATGTGTTCTTTTTAAAATTTTTTATATATATAAGAAAAGGAAAACAAAGTCATTTAATAAATATTTTTTTTAAATTACTGTTTGTCAAATTGAGCTATTTTTTTTCATTTTTATGTTACAAAATATGTGTTTAAGTTTCTCATTTTTGTACCATTTTTTTTGTTACATACACTTGTTTTGATGGGTTCTTGTAATAGATATTGAATACTCATGTGAAATTATTGTTTTTATGTATTTGTGATTTAAAACTTAATGTACTTATGTTTGGAATTGAACTTGTCATTTGTGATTTAGGATCTTGAACTTGTATTGTTTATATATGGTAGGGCATTTGAAGTTTGAACCTTACTTATGTATTTTAAGTGATTTTATGTTATGATGGATATTTAAATAAATGCATTTTATTTATTTAAATTTTTTATTTTGTTAGGTTATATATATTTATTATTTTATTTATATTTATATCAGAGTCTGACCTAATGACCCATTGGTTGAACTAGTAACCCAGTAGGGTGGTCGAGTCAAGTCCCGAATCGAGTTTTATAACTATGGATGAATCATAGCGGATTTTATATATGAATAACATGTTACTTTTATTAAAATATCACGTTATTTTTCCTACACAAACACATTACTTTCATAAATGTCATTAATGTTTTTCTTCAACAAACTTACTATTGCTTCTATTTACTTTGACCAACAAGTTTCCTTCTTCTTTTTTTTTTTTTAAAATTGTTTCATGATATGATATGTTTCATATTTTTCTTATTATTTTCTACATGTAACAAGGCCTTATAGTCATTGTCTCATATTTAACTTTATAACAAATTTTTTTTCATAAAATAACAAGTTTCTATTTTTTTTTCTACCTATATAGGCCTTACGCAAATCTTGCTTCTTTTATATATGCAACGTGAATGTTGTTGCAAATGAAATTTTGAGACAAAGAAACAAAGCATAGAGCAATCTTTAATGCTTCTTTGACTAAGAGCATGCACAAATAATAAAATGTGTTAGGAATGCATTTATGTCACATTGCACCATAAAGCCTATAAAAAGGCTAACATTTTGCATAGTATATATTGATATATTCATTAAGTAAATGTGTGCTTTGTTTTGTGAGTATTCGTGAGTAACGAGCGGACAATAATTGCGATATATAATACTTTTGAATAAAAAATGAAGAGCAATATTCTACGGGAGTTACTGGGTAACAACACTAGAGTTTCGACGACTCTAGGTGAGTGACAGTTTCTTACAATCTACTTTAAGACTATTAATAATTATTTTTATGAATGATATTTTATTACGAGCAAGTTTATGATATGCCTTTGTGAGAATATTATTAGAAAATATTTTAGAATGTCCAATTTAGAAATATTTCATGAAAAATATATATGAACTCACGAAACCCTTTTTTATTTACACGTGTGACCATTTGATAGTAAGTAAGACATTGCGTGTGTTGCATGATGTGTATTATGATTTGTAGAGATTATTATCATCAGGATAAATAAATGAATAAGTTTTGACTGAGAGAATCTAGATTAGAACTGTATGTCGACAACAGCCTATGTATCCTAGTACCTTGTAGGCATATGTGACGCCCAGAAAAATAGCATACCATGAGGCTTGGGCAGATAGCGCACTGTGAGACTTTAACAGTTAAATTTTAAGCATATTGTGAAGCTCGGACAGAACTCTAAGACAAATACCTCTTCAGATATTCAGAAGTTTGAAGATGATGATGATGATGATGATGATGATGATTGTTATTATTATTATTATTATTATTATTATTGTATTGTGAGTTTCATGTTTGTTTCTGTCCCACATGAGTCGTGGGGTTGGACTGAGTTTGATGACTTACCCCTCATCTCTCATGTTTTTCAAATAGTTTGGTTGATCCAAAGTAAGACTGCATAGTTCAGTGCAACTGTTAGTGATGAACTCTATTTTGTAGTGAGACTATTTTTTGTTTTATTAATGTCTAGAGTGCTTAAAAGTCACACAAGCAAGAAGACACTATGTTATGAATTAATATACATATTTGTAGTATTATTTTTGAGACTTATTGAATATTTGTAAGAGATTTTCATTAAGTTATTTAATTGTTTTACTAAATAACCACATTTTCGCAGAAGGAGATATTATCCCTTGTGCGTTAGTCATGGCTTTGCGGGTCATGACAATAACTGAAAAGGAAAAGTGACAACAATATCTTTTAAGGTTTAATTATATTTTTAAAAATGTGTTTAACCACGATTATAAAATGCGGTGGTTAAAATAGAGAGATTAATATGATTTATGTTTGAAATTGACAATGACTAAATTAAACATTTTATTTTTTCTCAGGACCAAATTGATTTAATATAAACTAAATTGAACATTTCTTCTCCACAAATGTTGATCACTAGACACTTTTTACTAACATTTTTATTTTTATAGGAAAGAAAAATGAATACTTAGTTTAGTTATGAATGAAACTCTTCGCTTTCTGACGTATAAAAAAAACGTTATGAATCCTTATGCGAATTTTGTAAATGAATAAACATCAAAATTTTGACAAATTTTCCCCGTTGAAATTCACCAAAGAAGTTCAACTGTAAAGTGTGATATGTTTTTTACTACATCTTAACAAAACATGGCATTTGGAAACTGGTACACTGAAGTTGGATTCGTGTATATATATATATATATATGTTAATTGCATCATCCCTCAAAAAAAATATTGCTTCTTCTACGGCTGAAGCAATGAAATAGGTTCATTCACAAACATGGTAAAAGTGATCAAAGAAACAAAAAAAAATTACAAGGTGGTCATGTATCTACAGAATGCATGAAGGGGTGATCGATTTGCTGCTCCATAAAGTAGGACTCTGATATCTACTTAAGTGAACTGAAAATTAATAAACTTCCACATTCCATTGCTCTGCTTTCTTCAATTGCTTCTTGTAATCAATCCAGTCAATGCCTACATCATATAATGAAACACATAAAAAAATATAATGAATAAAGTTACTCTCCAAGTGAGAAGAAACAATTTCATTATTGATACATAACAATGTATAGCACTCAAATTGACATGGGACGATTACAGTTTAAATAATCATAGATTTTAATTATGTAAATGTCATATTGATGTAGTGACATTAGTGTCTCTCTCCTCAGATATCTCAAGCTCGAACCTCTCCATTGTAAACACAACAACAAAAAAAGAATAATTTTTAGATTCATTTTTAGTTAAGATTATAATTGACACTTATATAAATTTTTCAATTCACATTTATAAGAATACTTTCGATGTACTTACAATATAAAACAACCTTACACCTTCGAACAAAAGAAACTTAAGAAAAAGTCAAATAAGGATTTGACAATTTCTTGAATTTTTAATGGTTGATAGTATAAAATTATTTTACATTGTTAGGAAGTGTTTGGTACAATAGATACGATAGGGGAACGAAGACATAAAATTTAAAATTTGTCTCTCCATATCCCAATTTTGTGTCATCTTAAGTAAAAAAAATTTGTCCCCTCTATAATAATTTTAGTAAGGTATAGAAAATATAAAAAATTTTCGTTCTAGTGTCTCTGTCCCCTTATCCTATTCCTAGTATCAAACGCAATTAGTGTATAGAAATTGACCACCTTATCTAAACTACCATCACCACATGTCGATTTAGGTGTCAATATAAATACAATTGTGCCATTTGTGCATACAAGAAGGTGCAGATATCCTGTCACTCCTTTCACAATACATCACAAGACCCACTCAATACATTGTGAGTTCTATAATGTGTTGTAAGAAAAGTGATAAGATATTCACACCTTTTTATATGTACAAATATCATTTTTCATTTAAACATTTCTTACCATCCCTAGCAGCCAATGAAACCATAATGTCATCAATACCCTTTTCCATCCCTTTAAGTCCACACATGTACACAAAAGTGTTGTCTTTCTTGAGCAATTCCCACAGCTCTTCAGCATACTGAGCCATTCTGGTTTGGATGTACATCTTCTCTCCATTCTCATTTGTTTGCTCTCTGCTTACAGCAAAGTCAAGCCTGAAGTTCTCTGGTGCTTTCTCCTTCATCTTCTCAAATTCCTGCCTCCCACACAAATTGGAGTTTTATCAGCGAGAGATTATTGTATAGATACAATTTTAACAGTTAAATTTCGCTCACAATTAAAGTAAATTCTACTAATTTTATTGAAGATGCAACCACTTATTTTTAGGTCCCACCAATTTTGTTGTAAGTGTGTCCAACGTACAGTGTTAGAATTGTATTGAAATAATATAGAAAAGTTTTAATCTTCTCACCTCCTTGTAAAGTAGTGAGCTGCTTGTGGGGACACCCAAGAAGAGCCATGCCAAACCATTGAACTACATATACATACAAATGTTCTCAATTATAAACACATTATATTAAATTAAGAATATAACTTTGATGCACTATTTTATACTCATCTAAGCATATAATGTTATACGTGAGACCACTAAGTTAATGAGGGTAAGAGAAGTCAACCATTTTTTTGCTGATGTGGCAATGCATGATTTGATGACAGTCAAGGCATCAAAAATAATTTTTTTCCGTTAATAAAACAAAATTTTTGTAGTTTCTTATACAGCACTCAATTTAGTTTACCTATGCTTACTAGATAAAGAAAATTTGTGCTTCTTAAACAATAGTTTAGGTTGTTCAAGTTCCCTAGCTAGCAAAAATGCTAGCTAGTCCAAAGAACAAACTAATTGAAAAGATTCATGCAGATAAAACATCTGCATGCACAATCTAATACTTATAAAAGTAGTTGCAATTCGGTAGAGTGCACTATGGTTGTGGATTTTGAGGGCAAGGTTAACAACTCACTATTAATAACCTCTTTTGTTTTTAGGAAAGACTCACCTTGTAATCGTGGTGCTTCTCGAAGAACATTTTCCATAAAAACGAGCGAAATGGGGCGATTCCAGTTCCGGTTGCCAACTGTTAAAGGAAATTTCAACGATTGATGCCGAAAATCGAAACAACATTTGAATTAATTAAGATGAAAAATTGAATGATAATGTACCATGATGACTGTGGCATTAGGATCTTTTGGCATAAGCATTTCTTTGCCAACCGGTCCAGTAATTGTTACTTCAGCTCCTGGCTTCAAGTCACCTAGATGAAGATGAGCATAAATGATTGGTCCAAAAGGGTATTAAAACAAAGCAAAACAAAAAACAATTTCTTGATTGAAGTGTTTCAAATAAGGAAAAATGAAGCCAAGTTTCTTCTAGCTCCCAAAAATATATATGAACTATACTATTGAATCCTTACACAAGAAATTGGAGCATACTCCCTTTACAATCTCTCCATTTTCATTTGTGTAAACAAGCCTTTTCACACATAGAGAAACCTGTATGAAGATGATTAACACCAAATGGTAAATACATTGTTGAAGTCAAGATAAGACAGAAATTGATTTGGTGTAAAAAAAAGCAAAGAAATGAATAAACCTTCAAATTCATCCTCAAGATTGGTAGCGTCAGTCAAATTCGTCCCCAAGTTATTAAAAATATTATTCATCCCTATAGTTCTCAAAAATCGATTAAATTAGTATCTTGACCAACGCCGAACAACTAATTTGATTATTTTTTACAACATTGGGAGACAAATTTAGTATTTTTCATAACTTAGAGACGGACTTGAATGACACGGCCAACTTTTGAGACAAACTTAAAAGGCGTACTAGCAAAGAAAGTTTATAACATGACTCAATTATGAATGACATAATAAGAAATAACATTTGTTCTGTCAAATTATGACTCACAGTCTTGGAGTCTCCAAAGTCACCAATGGCACTGCTAGCAATGGAATACAATCTCAGCTTGTGAGGCTTGCCATTCTTGTCAATACCCTCTGGAATCACCCCAATTGATTGTCCTTCTCTGTAAGGAACCTCTCCTAAAATAACACACTCTCAAGTTTGTTAGCTTAAAGTCTCAAAAGAGTACTATTATTTTAAGAATAAACCTTTAAATTCGTCTATGAAGTAGTCTGAATTGGTCAAATTCGTTCTCATGCTTTGAAAACAATCATATTAGTCATTTGAGGTTGCCAAGAGTCAATTAAGTTCGTCATTCGACTTCTATCAAATTAATCTCTCTCAAGGACTAAATTAATTTTTAACAATATCATAAACTAATATGATTGTTTCTATAACTTGAACACCATTAGACAACCGGAGAATTATGTGTCAATAACTAGTGATTTTAGTTGCAATTCTGATTAGTCTATCGTGTGTTAATAATAGTGGAATTTTAGTTAAATTATCTGTGAATTAGATGAAAGAATTTCACTTTTATTATGAGTTACCTTATCACATTTATTATGACCACTGGAAACATAGCTCAAATTCAAAATTATTTATACATTAACCGTCCTATGTCTAAAATTATGGATAGAAATATCATTTCTCTTTTTAAAATACTAACTTTAACTTCAATTTGCATAAAAAAAGGAGGAGGAGAAAATAGTTGTAAAAATGCATGAGATTCCTACCCTCAGTGCTGAAGACCATGTGCCAAGTTTCTCCTGGAGCATCATCCCCAGTGATCTTGGTGTTGAGAAGGCACCTCCCAGTGTAAGGGTTCTTGGGCTTAAACTTGTTCACAATCACTCCTTCCTCCTGTTTCTTTGATTCCTTCACCACCTTTGTTGGTGTCTCTGTGGTGGTCACTTGTGCCCTGATGGAAACTGAAACCACCCTCCCATTGTATGGAACCTGTGGCTGTGAGCAAGACTATGAAGATCGAGATCTTATGTAAGATTATAAGAACAAAAAATTTATAATCGTAACACAATTTATATTGTAAGATTGTCCGATGCAAGTGATAATAGTGGAATCGGTTGACCTCTTTAAACTCGTAAAATTGCAAGATTCTATGATTTAAATCAAGATCTTACCAACGGTGAGAGGAAGAATGAAAGAAACCAGTCACAACCCACATCATAATCCAACAAACCAAACAACAATGATGTCGTAATGAATGTAAAGTTGAATAATTGACCTAACCAAATCAAACGAACATAATGCTAAGATTACATAGAAAATACTTGCAAGCTCATGAAATATATTTAACATGTGTTTTATAAATATTATTTATCATTAATTTGAGTTTAAAGTGTTTGAAAAATATATAAAAAAAAAAATAGAAAGCAATGATTGATAATACTCATAAAACACGCATTAAATGTGTTTTATGAGCATGTGAGTTTTTTCTCAGTAGATGTCTACGAAACATCACTCTATGCCATATAATCAAAAAAAAAAATATTGAGAATCTTTGACACAAATCGTAATGGAGGTTGAATGAAATGAAGTGATATGACATGTTGACCTATCGAGTAGTCAATATTCATGTTATACTATTCTGAGAATTAAATTATGACATAGTTCATAGTTTCATGAAATATATGTACCTTCTTGAATACTAATCTCTCCGGGGCAATGATTGAGGTCCTGCTTTGAAAAGAGGTGGACTTGGAGGATGGGAATGAGACTGCAGCAGTTACAGCAGCAGCCATTTTGCAAAAAAGAAATTGAGGGGAGAGAGAGAGAGAGAGAGAGCAAGAGTGTAAAAAACAATGTTAAATGACGTGATGATGTGAATGTTAAAGTATGGAGTGAAGTGTGAACGATTCTTTGTTTTGGTTTTTGATCAAAAAGGATTGTGTGTGTGTGAGTGATTGAGTGGATGAGATTTGGGAAGCAATGCAGTGGAGGATATGACATGAGGATAAAGTGTACGTGGTAGTATATAATGTGGGAATCTATGACACTCAAAACAATTCTGATATTTTTGATCATCAACATGTACCATAAGATTCACAAAGTAGAGGACCATGATTTTCTGGTTTTTTTACTTTCTATTCAACGATATTCAATCATAGTTCCTAATTTTTTTTTAATCTTTTGTATAGTTAAGATATTTTTTGTTCATATATGAGGGAATGAGCCAAATATCATTAGAATCTCGAATTTGTTTGTTCACCACATAAAAGTATAGATGCTTTTTTGCTTCATTTTCGTAGGATATTTCCACCTCCCTTTAATTGTTTATAAGTGTATTTAATGCATTAAAAACTTAACAATAGAAACTTATTTTTATACATAATGCGAAAAAAAATTTGTGTAAGCACAAAGTTAACATTATTTTTGAACACATATACAATAAACGTGAATCCTATTTAATAGAACTAAAAAAATACTTAGTAAACTACAAAATAGAAGTAATATGACCTACTTTTATTATGTGTATGCATAAAAATAATGTGTTAAATTTGTATCTACACATAAACTTCTCCAGCAATGCTATAAGAACACTACAGTTCTCATTTCAACACAAAACAAGTGAAACTAAATGAAGAGAGAAAACTCAGTAGTTGACACATAATCCCACAAAATATGAACAAGATTCTCACTTTTTTAAAGTAAAAAATGGGTTCTCATTTCATTATTTGTCCTTCTAAAATTTTAAGTTGGTTAAATTAATTCTCTTAAAAGAAATCCAGTCAAATTGGTTCTTGTAGAATTTTAACTTAACCAAATTAGTCCAAAAGAAAAATCGATCAAATTAGTACTTGTAAAATTCGAAAGTAGGACATGTTAGTTCTTTAAGTTGAGATTTGATAAGAATTAAAATATCATAATTTTGAATTTTACAAAAATTAATAGCTTACTATTGAATTTTATAAGGACTAATTAGCTCAATATTTTTATTAAGAGACTAATTTGACGAACTTAAAATCACAGAGGAACCAATTTTATTGATTTTTTTTCTCTTTCAAATGACTAATTTCACCAATTTGAAATTTTAGACAAACCGATTTGAGGTATTATTTTCTTTATATTTAAGTTTCATGGAATAGGCCCAATTCTAAGCCCAGTTTATAATACGATGGATTGGGCTACCAATAGCAGAACCAAAAAAAAAAAAAANTTTATAATACGATGGATTGGGCTACCAATAGCAGAACAAAAAAAAAAACCAGACTGCGACGTTTACAACAACAACGTGGCTCTAAAGCTTGAAAAGTTTGAAACTTGCGGTAGAAACGTTTTTTTATTATTTGTTACTCAGAAAGCGCGCGACGATAGGATCGAAAAATCAAATGTGATGCGACTGGGCTTTTTGACTTGCGTTGGATTCAGAATTTCAGATATCAGGTGCGCCGAACATTTCTCAATTTAGTCATGAATTTGATCTTCTTCTTCTTCTGTGTGATTTTCTCTCCCGTGGTTTTGGCGATCGATTCTGTTTCTGATCAAACATTGCGAGAATGCAAGGAAATGGATCTGAAACATTTAGAAATCAATTAGCTGAAACTTTCGAGAATGGAAAGAGATGAGTGAAAATGGAGTAGAATAGATTAGGTTTTTTTTTGAATAAATAAAAAATAATTAAATTGTTCAGCGTTAATTTATTATATTTTTGAGCTTTCAGATGTGTGTGCACGTTCAAAACAAATATGTGAAATAGACTCCTTAATTTCTTTCACTAGTTTAATAGAAATGTCTTTGGAGAATGACATGGACTTGACTTCACTGACTTGTTATGGGAAGTCCAACAAGTATAGAGAGATTTTCTTGTGACTGGAATTATTGCATAATTATGTGTTCTGCTGTTTCAGAAAATGTTCTTTCTTGCCCCTGGTTTTGTCGCAATCATTGGTTGATATATAACCTTTATGGTAGACAAGGCTGAGAAAGACTTGGTTTGATTTGATTTGATTTTTCAGTCACTTTTTATACTATAAGGCTAAAAAATAAGCTCATTTGTTTACCTTGAAGGTGCGAAAATGGAATGGCTATAAGGAGGCTGATAGTGCCTTAAATAGACAGGGGAATAATCACAAAATTTCATATGTATATATCTACCATGTTGGTTTTGACATTGCCTTGTTTGCGTTTTCACTTGATCATATGATAACATTACGTGGTTACAGATGATTTTGAGTTTTCGTTTATGATAAGGAGATGCGCGTATGAAAGAGATAGTTGGAGTTAGATACTTGTGGGGGTAATGCCTATTAGGGGAGACAAAATAAAAAAAAAACTTACTCAGTAGTTTGGTCACGTAAGAAGAGAATGAATGGATTGAGAGGGTAGAGTGAATGGAAAAGGGGACCTTGGATTAATTTGGCACTGACCATTGCATCTGAAAGCTATAACTTTACATGTTCTGTTTACCCTCATTAGATGGATCACTAAGCCATCAAAATTCTGTCTGGAGCCGTGAAGAGTCTTTACAAAAAAACACGTTATGGCCATTCCTTTTAGTGTCTATGTTTTGACCAAAATACCTTGTGGCTTGTGACAGAATTCACTTTTCAGGATTTTATATTTTTGTTTGACTGGTTAAAGTTACTATTTGCACGCCACAAATGTGATCACATTCTTTGATTGGCCCCGTGGACTTTACTATTTGGCAATGTCTTTTGACTTTCTTTTAATCCGTAGCACACTTTGTTGCCGCTGCGTTTGATTCGGAGTGCAGCTTTGCTAGTCTGTTCCTGCAATATTCTTGGTATACAACGTGAAATGTTAATTATATTTATTTTATATGGGATATTTTGTTGATTTATATCTCATCTTTCATTCAGTTAAATGAAATTCCAATAGAATGCGAACTTCATTAAAATATCATTCTAATTATGATTATGATGTGAGTTGACATTATATCCCAAATAAAATGAGAACATATAACGAATTTCATCCCATAAAATGTATACATTTTTTTTATACATTTCGTATTGCAGTCAGCGAGAAATTGTACATGAATGTTAGGACATGCTGCTTGCAACTACTTTCCATAAAAGTATACAATTGCTACACCTAAGTCTCGGATTCACTTTATAGTCAATGACCCTTTATTAATATACGAAGTTGGAGAATGTTATTTAGAAATGAGCAAGTTCTCTCTATATAAGGATTCTTTTTTGGGTCAAAATTGGTGTAGGGCTGAGGGGTAATGCAATCAAAATAAACAGAGTATAAGTCAAATTCTAGGAGCTGAATCTTCACACCATTAAAAAAAAAGAACTATCATTGAATCATATATAAATATTTTGTTAAATTGATTAGAGTATTATTCTTATAGCATATTTTTTAGAATTCTGTTTCAACAACATTTTTCATCTTTTGTGTAGGAAACATCAGCTACAGCAAAAGCTCATGTCAACTAGACTTTGCAAACTTCCATGTTGGTCATCATAAAACTAGGAATCATTCAACAACCTCGCGGGAAAATTATCCTCAAAGATGGAAAGTGAAACGAAAAGGACACTTGGATAGAACTTTTATGTTACACACAATCACTGAGACACCACACAATTGACAGCCGATGATGACGGAGAAAGAAAAAGAGATAAGAATGATTGGTGGAGATCATAATTTTTTGTGGTATGTGACAGAATTTGTCCATGTAGGTAAGATTATTCACAGTGAAATGTCCCTCAGAAATTCTTAAGATGCACGTACTACAAAATCATGGTCACATCTAAAATATTATCTTATTATTGGTAAGCACAGTCATGTAGTGTTTTATATGTATAATTTTTTTTAAATAATGTTATATCTTTTTACAAAAGCATTTTAATAATTTTTATAAATGGCATTTAACATTTTGAAGACAAAATATTAAAAAAATTGTCTAGTAAGTGTGATTAATAAAAGGATAAAACATTACTCTTTTCTCGGTCTGAGTTGGTTTCATCAGACAATCTAACTTGAGATTCACTTGTGGGGTACTACATTCTGTCATAGGATCAGTTCAGTGCATGTTTGGATTTTCGTCTAGAACTACACCACTCAAAATTTAGGCAAGAATTACAAAAGAGAAGCTTTTACACCAATCATAGCTTGAAGCTTTTCAAATAAGAGTCTAAACATGATACAAATGGATTAGGCAAACAACATTATACATAGCTGAAAAAATGAATCTGAACAATTGAAGAAGGCATTCGATTGTTATATATACACTCACAAGAAACAAAAGACCACATGAGAATGAATTCATTTGGGAGAAAAAAATGAAAAAGAAAAAACCTCAACGAACAACAAAGTCAATAATAAAACTCCTCTTCCTATTGATGTAGTTTCTGAAATCCTCTTGAGCCTCTAGACTGGTAAAGCTCCAGCCTACTCTTGGACTCTTGCAACAATGCCTCTAAGGTCTCGTCCTGAGTCATGCTAGGTTGCTTGGATGCCCATTCAAGCACTCCAAGCACCTCAGCCTGGGCGAGCTCCTCGCTGTCCGGCACGTGGAACGCGATGTAGGACAGCAGAACTAGCGCCGATTGCTTGACTATCTGCTCCCCTAGGTATGCGAGCTGGACCAAGTGTTTGGCGCCGCCGGCGCTCAGGATCGCCTTGGAGTGATCAATGTGGAGGTAGTTCTCCTTGCAAGCAAATTTTGTGAGGGAGATCAATGCCTCCCTGGTCACCTCAGCCTCCCTATCATCGAGAAGCCGGACCAAGGGACCGATTATCCTCGTCTCCGTCGCCCTGAACGTCCTCGCCAGGCTCCCAATAGCCTTGACGCAGGGAATGAGGAGGTCCGTGTCGCCTTTGTCGATGATCTTAAGCACTTGATCAACCACTGCTTTGCAAGCAGGGGAGTTAGGCTTGAACGCAGACCTCCTCAGCTCCGCATCTTTCTCTGCCACAGCCGTGATCTCCATCACGGCTATGGCAGAATTGTACTGCACGTCCTCGCGCCCCCTCTCAAGGAGAACCGCGAAGCACAGCAGCGCCCTCGATTCGGTTATGCTTCGGCAAATATCGGAGTTGCCCTTTGCCAAGTGCCAGAGTGCCCTTGCTGCCATTGCCTTCATGTAAGCCTTGTTCTCAGGGTCCTCAAGCTCCCTCCCCTTCATGTTAATACCCGAATACGAATAGCTCTGCTGGTGCACCTGGTGGCCCTGCTTACCATTATTCGAATTCCCATTGGCATTGGAGTCTGCATTGGCTTGATTCAAGTGCTGCTTGGAAGCAGCGTGCATTGCCATTGTGCTAGTAACCACCTTATGCATCTGATTCGTGGACCTATCTCCCAAAGGATGCTGCAGCACCCTACTCTGCATCTGCTTCTCCTCATCCTCATTCTCATTCCCATTCCCATTCCCATTCCTGGAAGCGGAACTATTACCATTACTGGCACCATTACTACTGTTACTACTAGCCATAACGACCGCGTGAATCGAATTAGGCTTGTTGCTAACAATAGCATACTTGCTATGCTCCTGAACGGTTTCAAAAGCGAGATGTCCAACTAGTAAACGAATGATATTGTGCTGAGCGAAGAGATCCTGGCATTTGGGGTAATTCCCCGCGAGCTCAGAAACTGCCCAGGCCACCACGGCCTGAACCTTCATGGGACCTTCCTTCAGGATCTTCGCGAAGACGGAACACACGCCGGCGTGGATCATGTGCTCCACGCTCTCGGGGTCACGCGCCAAGAGCCCGATCGCCCTCGCCGCGTTCTCCTGTCCTTCTGGCTTTCCTTCCTTGACCAGCTTCAGGAGTGGGCCCACGCCGCCTTCCTCGATGATCAGCTTCCCGTAGCGGTCGTTGTCGCGCGCCAGGGAGACGAGCGAGGCGGCGGCGTCGGCGCGGTCGTCGACGGAGCTCGTATGGAGGATCGCGATCTGTTCCCAGATGAGGCCTAGGATCGGCTCGTTGGCGGCAATCGGAGGGAGGCCGAGGTACTCGTCGGCGCGGTCATCGGCGGGGGCGGAGACGCGGAGGAGCCAGGAGACATCGCCGACGGAGTTCTCGAGGTGGGAGGACATCTTGCGGAAGGCGGCAGCGGGGATGATGGTGAACACGCGCTTTACCAGGCCGTTGGCGCGGCACTTGAGGGCGAGGGAGAGGGCCTTGTCGAGGACCTGCTCCGTGTCGGCGACGATGCGGCGCGTGGGGCGCTCGTAGAGGTCGCCGCTGACCCTGGCAGCCTGGCGGAGGAGGGCGGCGAGCTTCTCCGTCTTGGACTTGAGCTCAAGGCACTCGTGCTTGAAGGAGGAGCTGGCCTCGTCGGCCGCCTTCGCCACCTGGTCCGCCAGCTGGATCGGCCTGGCGAGCAGCTGCTTCACTGTGTCTGCCATGGCTAGATCTGAAGCTAGCTAGCTGAATCACTAGAAGTGTAGTGATTGAATTCTGCTCTGAATTTCTCAAAATAGACAAAGATGGATGGCAACAAAAGGAGTTGAAATACCTCTTGGTGTTTCAAAATAATATGTGAGTGATTGGATGGGAGTGAAGGGTTTTATTTATTTATTTTTGGTTATGGTTGGTGAAAATGTAAATAAGGCGGTGATTTAGATTTAGCTCTTGTCGCTTTAATTCTTTCTCTTGTCACTTCGTTTCATAAAGAAGACGAAGAAGATGAAAAAAATGAAGATGGGGGTTTGTGTATGAATTTTGAGTGATTGGACCGAAGTGGAGGGCTTTTTTGGGGAGTTATGGTGATGATGTGGTGTGATTGCGGCTTTGATAGAGGAGGGAGATGAAGAACAGGGGAGGTTGTTAAAAGTCAGAAAGATGATTGGGTTTGTTTTGTTGTGTGAACTGGCTATTGTTATGTGGTGGGGTTCTTTAGGTTTGGTGGTGAAGGAGGAGCATGATGTGTGGGAGGAATATGATTGTGAAGGATGATGACGAGGTGTGGAAGAGTCTCATGGTGGTGGACGGGATTTACAACACCAAACGCGGTTTCTTCTTTTTTATGGGAAAAGGAAACAACTTTGGCCTGAGGGATTTTTGCGGCTTAGCTGTAGTTTGCTATCATAAGCAACCAAGAATAAATAGAATTTAATTGATGTGAAGTGTGTTTTGTGTAAACGTTGCAAATTGCACCAGGGCGTGTTATTCGAGTATAAGGTGTGTTATTTATGCAACATATCAACTCAAACATCTAAACACTTCAGTCACAAAAGAGCGTACCTGACATGTGATATGCACGATTTGTGCAAATGTTAGATCAAAATGGTCGGTTTTAGCCACTTAAACAAATTTTAAAAATAAAAACTAAAATCAATGTTGTTATGAATTGTTGACCACCATTTTGTCAAGTAAAAATCATTTCTCCTCACAAAATACATGAAATTTATTATGTTTTTTTTATATTTTTTTAATTAAACTACATTTGTTAAGAAAACTAAAATAAAAATGTTTAATTGAAGAATTATGCTAAGTGAACAAAAGATTTTATGGTCATCGTATGACCACCATAGTAAAATGAGTACCACTTATAATAAATAAAGAAAAAGCAATAACTCTCATATGTCCCAATTCATGTCCTCACTCTTCTCCTCCAACTCTCACTAATAACGTGTACACTACCACTCCATCAACTCAAGCACTTCTATCCCACTTTCTTTTTGTTAATGCTGGTGATTTTTTTTGTTAAATTAAATTAAGTCATGTTAATTTTTTTTAATCAATCATGTTGATTTTTTTTTAAACATGTTATTTTCTCTTACAAAAATATGTTTGTTTCTTTTTTCAATCAAATTAGTTTCTATTTTAAAACATAGTTAAATCATGTGAATAACTTATCTAAGTTGCTACATTGGTTTCATGTTTTTTTTTTATGGCAATGTTGGTTTGTTTTTTACCCCACCCACCCACCACATAGAAAATCTTTATGTTGAAACATAATTAAATTAACACAAGTTTAACTTGTTAAATTAAGTAGAGTTGTGTTGAATTTTTTCCGGACATGTTGGTTTCTCTTATAGAAACATGTTAGTTTCTTTTTGTAATGTTGTTGGTTTCTTTACACTTCATGCCGCAAATATGCAACCTTTATAAACAATCCTTACAAACAATAAAAACAACCTTTGTTGACAAAACAATCGAATTGTGTTTTTGACAACAAAAGAAACTAACATCCTAAAACAAAGAAACCATGAAGAATACATGACTTATGACATTCGGAACGGTTGAAGTGCTTATGATTATGTTGATTACTAATTACTAATAAAATAATGGGAAATGTGAACTGGTATTTGCAAAACAAAAAGAAAAAATGAAGATTTCCATCAGAAATTCAAGCCTTCAAACTGGAGTCTAGAAATAAACGTTGTATAATGGTGGGATGGGAATCACATATAGCATATGTGCTGTTTTTTTTAGGTAAAGTTTAATCCTTATCGCGAGACAAAGGAACAGAAACATAGAAACATTCAAAGCAAAAATTTGTTTAAAAAATGAGATAAAGTACAAAAAGAACTTAAAATTGTTTTCATGTCAAAACAATTTTTAATTCAATTTTGTACCTAATAAAAGTAATGACATAGTAGTAAACATGTATCAAGAATGATTTTTAAACTAATTTTTATATATTTTTTTAAAAGACACATGAGACACATATTCATTATCTCACTAACTTCATTCTTTCCATCTTAAGGACATAAATTAAACATTAACTTATTATCCAATTTACAAACAAGTATAACTCAAAACTCATCGAGTGTTTGCATAGATACTCAAATCAGCTATCAATTGAATGAACCTAGCAATCACACACAAATCATAACAATGCATAAAGAAAAGACCCACATTTTTATTTTATTTTTTAAAATTCTTGCTCAAAGTGAGGTGTTTATTACTAACAAAGAATACAAGTCCTAGCAATGGACTTGCCTTCCTTGTGAAATTATGTTAGTTAAGTTAGTTAAAGTTTGTTATGCTAGTTAGTTAGATAACTTGAGTTGCAAGTTAGTGAGTTAAACTTGTATATATTGAGCTACAAGCTCCAAGATCAATTTGTGAATTCAACTTTCTTTCTTCTACATTCTGTTATGGTATCATCACTGCAAATATGCTTCTCGTTTCTCTGCTCATATCGTTGCTTCCATGGTTCTTTAATCGTTTCAATCTTTTTTTGAAGTTTGATTCATTCTTGAAGTCTTTAAAGGCAAGCAATGCTTCACCGCGATTGCTCGAAATTTTTGCCTTCATCATTGCAAGAATTTCTTGAGTTTTCACTAGGTGATTAATCCTATTCTTTCTTTTTCTATCTGAATTCTCCTTCTCTCTTCATATTTTTTTTCCTGCATTCTACCATTAATGGTTACACAAGATCCTCTTGTGATTCAAGCTCCTCCTGTTGATCTGGCTCAAGATCCATCCTCACCTTATTACTTGCATCCAAATGAGAATCCCTCATTGATTCTCGTTTCTTCTCTCCTGAATGGGGCTAATTACCACAACTGGTCAAGAGCTATGCGGGTGGCACTCCTCTCCAAGAACAAAGTTAAATTTGCCGATGGAACTATTGTCATGCCTACATCATCCTCTACTCTCTATGGTCAATGGGAAAGATGCAATCATATGATCCTTTCATGGTTGATTCGAGCTATTGAACCTTCCATCTCACAAAGTGTTTTCTGGCTTGACAAAGCACACAATGTATGGCTCGAGCTCAAAGAACGGTTCTCATGAGGTGATTTGCTTTGAATTGTTGATCTTCAAGAGGAATTATCTGCTATGCGGCAAGGTGATCTCTCTGCTACATAGTTCTTTACTGATCTTAAGGTTCTATGGGATGAATTAGATGTATTTCGTCCCCTTCCATCTTGTAAAAGTGTTGCTCCTTGCACCTGTGGTGCTTTTGATGAAAGAAAGAAGCAGCGTAAACTTGATAGAGCTATCAAATTTCTCAAGGGATTGAATGAATCCTACCACACAGTGAGATCTCACGACCTGCTAATGGATCCTTTGTCTACTCTTAATCAAATTTTTTCTCTTGTCTTGCAACATGAAAGGCAACTAAACTATGAGTCTAGTTCCAAGGCAATGGTGAATTTTGCTCGTACAGTTTAAAATGTTGGTTCTGCTGCAATGGACACGCAGAAATCCTCCAAGGAGCAAGGCAAATCAAAGAGGAACTCTAAGAAATGTACCTTCTGTGGTTACTTCAGGCACACGGTTGATGAATGCCACAAGAAGAATGGGTATCCTCCTAGCTAGAAGTCCAAGAAGGCTATCAATGTTGTTGTTGCTGATGATCAACCAACTCAACAATCTCAGGCATTGTCCTCCTCTTTTAGTTTCACTGAAGAACAATATCAAAGCCTTCTTACTTTGATCCAATAGCCTCGGCAGGCCACAGGAGCACCACAAATTCACTTTGCACAAGCCAATAATGCCTCCTCAAAATTACTGCAAGGTAATTTAGGTACAAGCCTTTGAATACTTGATTCAGGAGCAGCTGATCATATATGTTGTTTTAGCAGTTATTTTCAGTCTTATAGGAAAATTGATCCACCAATTCCTATTTTTCTCCCTAATAGTCAAGTAATTATAGCACAACATGTAGGAACTATCATTTTCAATGGCAATTTCTACTTGACAAATGTTCTCTACCTGCCAAATTTTAGTTTCAACCTTATTGTTGTTTCCAAGCTTTGCCATAATCTGGAATGTCATCTCGCTATATTCCATGATCAATGCATCATACAGGGCAATCACAACTTGAAGAAGATTGGAGTTGCTAAAGCTAATCAAAGGCTTTAATTTTTAGAGACTCCTACCCTTTGTAATTCTTTACAACATTTTTCTAGTCCTGTTAATAATGCTGCTATTAATACTGTTTCTGCAGCAAAGTTTCACCTTTGGCATTTTAGACTTGGTCATGTACTATCTAAGATTTTCCAATTAATAATAATAGCAATTCTCTCATTGATGCCTCTGATGTTTCATTTCTTGTGATATTTTCAATTATGCAAAGCAAAAGTCTCTGCCTTACCCTACTAGCATTTATATTTCTGCTACTCCTTTTGAGTTGCTCCATGTAGATATATGGGGACCTGTTTCTGCTCCCTATATCCAAGGGCATAAGTACTTTCTCACCATTGTTGATGATTATAGTAGGCACACTTGGACATATTTTCTTAAGCCCAAGACTAAGGCTTCCTCCTCACTTAAACAATTCATTAACACTGTTGAAACTCAATTCAACACCAAGGTTAAAAAGTGAGGTCTGGTAATGGACCTGAATTCTTCCTCAAAGATTTAGATGCCTCAAAGGACATCATTTATCACACTAGCTACACTGAGACACCACAACAAAACTCTATTGTTGAGCGCAAGCACCAACATCTCTTAAATGTCACAAGATCATTCTTGTTTCAAGCCAATCTGTCTCATTGCTTTTGGTCTTTTGCTATTGCTTATGCAACCTTTTTAATCAATAGATGGCCTACCAAATCTCGCAACAATTCCACCCCACATACCTTTCTGTTTGCTAAAGAGCCTGACCTTTCCTTTTTCAAGGTTTTTGGTTGCTTGACCTATGCAGCAACCTTGTATAGACACAGAACAAAATTGGATAGGATAGCAAGGAAATGCATTTTCTTAGGTTACAAGTTTGGCACAAAGGGCTTTCTACTGTATGACCTTCATTGCAGAGAAATTTTTCTCAACAGAAATGTGGTATTCTATGAAGATACATTCCCTTACTATGCCATATCATTACCCTCAGACACTCATTCCTTCTTCATTCTACCTACAACTACTGACACTTCAAATGTGGATATCTTAGCTGTGTCTGCACCTCCAACTCTCCCTGCAGCTATTCCTACAGTCTCTACTGACAATTCACAAGTTCAAGGATTTAATTTTCCAGTTAGAAAATCTACAAGGCCTAAAAATGCTCCCACTTATTTGAAGGATTATCATTGTAATTTGTTGACAAGTTGTTCCAATTCTCTTGCAGCATCTGCTCATCCCATCCAATTTGTCCTTTCCTATGATTTGCT
Source organism: Nissolia schottii (assembly GCA_003254905.1). Lineage (NCBI taxonomy): Eukaryota > Viridiplantae > Streptophyta > Magnoliopsida > Fabales > Fabaceae > Nissolia > Nissolia schottii. The sequence continues at coordinate 535,091 of QANU01047353.1, read as the reverse complement.
AGGCCCTTCTCATAAGCATTACACTCTCGCTCTCTCCATTGTCACTGAGCCTATAAGCTACTCTCAAGCAGTTAAGCATGCCTGCTGGAAGGAAGCTATGGCTGCTGAAATAGCAGCATTGCAGCAGAACTATACTTGGGAGGTAGTGGATTTACCTGAAAGAAAAGTTCCCGTAGGGCGTAAATGGGTCTTCAAGATTAAGTTCAAGGCAAATGACAGCATTAAGAGGCACAAGGCAAAGTTAGTAGCCAAAGCATACACACAAACGCATGGCATTGACTATTTAAACACTTTTAGCCCTGTGGCTAAAATGACAACAATGAGGCTGCTAGCTGGTATCCCTGGCATCTATTAAAGGTTGGTTTTTGCATCAATTAGATGTCAATAATGCATTCCTACATGGGGACTTGCAAAGAAGTGTACATGAAGCTTCCTCAAGGGTTTCATAGCAATAAGCCTAACCAAGTCTGCAGGATACTCAAATCCCTCTATTGCTTGAAACAAGCTAGTAGACAATGGTTTTCCAAGCTTCCTATTGCCTTGTTATCCTGTGGTTACACTCAATCCCAATCAGACCACTTTCTTTTCACCAAATCTGGTGTCACTTCCTTCACTGCTTTGCTATTGTATGTGGATGACATCATACTTGCAGGCAATGACATGACTGAGATCTCTAACGTGAAAGGGTACCTTGATTGAATGTTCAAAATCAAGGACCTTAGAGAGCTCAAATTTTTCCTTGGTCTTGAAATTGCTCGTAGCTCTAAAGGAATAGCCATTTCACAAAGGAAGTACTGTCTTGAGATTATATCTGATGCAGGTCTATTAGGCTGCAAAGTTGTGATTACTCCAATGGATTCTTCTCACAAACTTGCCAAAGATATGGGAGATCCTCTGTCTGATTCTGCATCTTATAGGAGGTTAATTGGAAGACTCATTTATCTCACCACTACACATCCTGATATTTCATTTGTTGTAAATCAATTGTCTCAATATATGGCTTCTCCAACCTCTATTCATCAGCAGGCTGCTGCTTGGGTTATTAAGTACCTCAAGTCCTCCACGGGCCTTGGTTTGTTCTTTCCCTCCACTTCTGAGCTTCAATTGAAAGCCTACAATGATGATGATTGGGTTGGTTGTGTGGATACACGACGATCAACCACAAGATTCTGTGTTTACCTTAGATATTCCTTGATCAACTGGAAATCTAAGAAACAAGCAACTATCTCAAGATCACCCTGTGAGGCAGAGTATAGGGCCTTAGCAGCTATCACTTGTGAACTACAGTGGTTCTCATATTTGCTCACTAATCTTGGCATCACACAATCCAACAAAGTTGTCGTTTATTGCGACATCAATTCAGTAATGCAAATTGCTCTCAATCCAACCTTCCATGAGAGGATCAAGCACATTGAATTGGATTGTCACTTGATTTAGGACAAAGTGCAAGGTGGCTTTCTTAATCTGCTGCCAATATCCTCTAAGCTACAGTTAGTCGATATCCTTACCAAGCCTCTGTCTCCGAATCGTTTTCATTTCTTTTTGTCCAAACTCGGCTTATTGAACATTTATAAGGGAACTGCATTTTCAATACTTCAACAGCATCAACAGCATGCCGAGTTTGAGGGGGGTAATAGAGAATACAAGTCCTAGCAATGGACTTGCCTTCCTTGTGAAATTATGCTAGTTAAGTCAGTTAAGGTTTGTTATGCTAGTTAGTTAGATAACTTGAGTTGCAAGTTAGTGAGTTAAACTTGTATATATTGAACTACAATCTCCAAGATCAATTTGAGAATTCAATTTTCTTTCTTCTACATTCTGTTAACTACTAACGACAAGAAAAAAAGAATAATGAGAATATTATTCTTCATACACGTGGATATTCCAGCACATTAACGTGTAGACGATGATGATCCTTGAACAATTCCCCAAATGGCATATTCCAACAGCCCCAAACAAGCACATTTGATTTTGATTTCAATTCTAGAATTCATGTGGATGAAAAAAGTTACCATAGATAATTGTCCTCGCTAACACATTTGATTATATATTGGAAAATTAGTCTCTCATTTATCAAGTGAAAAGATATTCTACCAAGTATATAAAAAAGAAAAAGAAATCATCGGGAAAATTCCAATTTCTTAGGAAAAAAAAATCCTATATTTTATATCATTTTTGTAGAGAAATATTCACCACATTCTTTACAACGCGCGTTTGGTTCTGAACCAAACACTTTGTGGTCCTATGAGTCTTCACCTTTAGCTACGGCCACCATGCACAGCAATGTTTTGTTTTTATTTTTCATTTTCAATAAATAAGAAAAAAACATTAGTGGCCAATATGCACACCAATATTTTGGTGTAGAAACCAAAATTTTCCACTCACACCTCATAAAATCCATAATGTGAATGTGCGTCTCATAAAATATGTGAGATGAGAGACTTGGTATTTACACTAAAACTGGTGTATAAATATCATTTTTTATCAATTTAGTGGCAATGCAATCGGAAGCTATGGTAATTGAACTTTGCTTTTATATATATATGACCTTGCATTCCTCAATTGGCCATTGGTACATCTTTTGTGGAAGCATCATTGTTTGGGACTATCCATGCACAAACTACATTGGAAAAAGTAACTAAGCTGTCAAAATCATTCTATATTATGTGAGCACGGCAAATATGTGTGTGTGTGTGAACTAACATTATGTAAATTAATTTCATAGTACTTATCGCCTTACTCAAAATAAACTGCGAAATCGCCCTTTAGAAAAATGAATCATATAGCATTGAAATTTCCAATTAAGCAAAGGTTTCACTTCAATGTCATTACTTACGGAGTTTACTTTGTTTCTCAAATATATAAATCCGTTACTTCCTTATCGGTAATGAAGTACACGTTTTGGGATTTCAGAACGTGGGCATTTCAAAATATCAAGCATATAATAATGAATATTATCAAAAAATGTACACTAATATTTCCTTTTCTATGCTGATTCGGTTACTAACCCCCTTCTAATTTTGGTTGATTAGCTAGGGTTACTAACCAAAAAAAATGTACACTAATATAGCAATATTTCCTTTTCTATGTGAATATATACGTGCATTTGATTAAAGTGACACTTAAAATAGATCGGAGAGAATTTTTTTCTTTTTAGTCATTTGAAATTACAATGGTGACATTGAGGTTTAAACCTTAAAGCTCATACATACAACTCAAATCTCTCACCATTATACCATTTCTAGTAACTTACTGGAGGGAGTATAAATCATTGATTATCGGCTTTTGAAAATTTTTCAAACACACTAAATTCAAATTAATGGTTAATAATACTCATGAAATACATATTACATGTACTTCATTAGCATCCACAACTCGTTTCAGTGCCTGAAAATGTGTGTACAGTGTAGTGGTTTGGTGCAATGACTCATGCTGGCTCTTGTACCTAAGTGTGAGGCTCTTTGATCCAATAGACTAGTCTTTTGAGTTGAGTTCTTCCTTCAATTTTGGTCCATAACATTAGTGATTTAGTTAAGAGACACACAGATGAGAGGACATAGCAAAGGAGCGACCCATGAAAGAGTTACCTAAACAGACTAGAGTAAAATCATTCCAAGCGAGTAGAGTGGGCAGCTCATGTGGTCGCCAAGCTTTAAATGGGATAGCAATGTTACAAGTACCACATTGGGAATTCAGATCTAATTACAGAACTTAAGTGTGAGGATTCTTTCATCTAATAGGTTGATTATTCTTTTGTGTTGGCTCTCTTTTAGACATAGGTCCCATAATACAATTTTTTTTTTCAAAAAAATATGTTTGAGAAACCTGACAAATCAACCTATTAACTTCTATGAATGACATTTTTTTCTCTATTTTGTCCCTAGAATGAGTAGATTAATTTGCAGCTTGATTTATTAAGTCTTTGAAACATTGCTATTTGTTTTCCCTACCAATTTTAATTTTCCCATTTCATCTGGTGAGGAAAATTTTACGCTGTCGTTCATGTCTCAATCCTATTTTTAGGACTTGCTATAGATTTTCACCTTGGTGATACTTTTTCTCATCCATTTATTCTCTAGAAGGATTCATTTATTTGTTTGCACAAAACAACCATCAATTAATCAATTGGCCTCATTCATATGACACAGCATGCATTGTGTACAATGCACCGGCAGTTTTACCTTATAGAAATTCAATTTTGTGGAGATGAATGGATGTAAAAATGATTGTATTATTAACAATTCTCTTGCCTTTAAAATTCACTCCTTTTTTTTCGTCCAAATAATGAACACTTGAAGTGTGTTATAAACTCTATCTAATCTGCCAGACTACATGATGAAGTTCATTTTTATTTTATTTTTTAAAATTATTCACAAAATTTAAAGTTGAGACTTTTTTTTTGTTTTTGCTAAAACTGTATTTAATTAAGATAAACAAATGTCTATCAATTTAAATTAGTCAAGATTAAAAAAAAACCGCACATACTTTCTTTTTATCTCAAACCAAATATATAACATTAAGAGTGTGTTCGATATAACACCTCTTGTGAAAAAAAATTTATGTTTAGTATAGCGTAAAATTAAATAAAAAAAAATCATGAATTATACGTGAACCTAATCTACTCTCTCTACTTTTACCCTCTTTCACATAAGATGAAAAGTTGCATGTGGTCCAATATAATATGATCCTGATCCCTACCTTGTCTTACTTTCTTTTTACTCTTTGTTTATAAGGGTTTGGCTATGGCTTCCTAGCCGTATATGATAATCAAAATGCATTTCATATGAGAATATAATAAAAGATCGTATTATGTGTTTGGTGTGAGAAGACAATAGGAGAAGTCGGGGTAAATTTTACTTTTCCTTTTCTTCACACCATAATTGACCCCAATTATTTTTGTATTAATGTGTCACTTACTTTTTCACATAGTGTGTGTGTGGAACAATGACACAGAACGAAAGTGCCTTTGGCTAATAAAATTTGTCTTAGACAGCTCCCAAGCGTTTTACGTGGCTTAGTTTCATTTTCATGGTAGAACTTATTACTTTTTAAGTTTCGTATTATGACTAACTGTTTGAGGAAGTTAGTTATTGAGGGATTAGTATGTTAAAATCTAGGAAGTTCGGACACTTTATGAGATTATCGTGTCTCCATGTCAGACACATTGTGGACACCGACAAATGAAAATACTTGTTCGACATACGTGTCCCAAAGTGTTCAAATAAAAAATTCATAATTAGTTGTGTTTAAGCGTATCTAAGTCATATCTAAACATTTTTTGAGTTGTGTATGTACTGTATCTAAGTAAAAATTATTTTAAAAATTAAATAATTTATAATAATATTGATATTGAGAAAATTAACAAGTATTGACACAAAAATATCTTGAATGCTTCATATATTTTAAAAAGAATTTGGAAAGTATTAAAAAATTAGTATTTTGATATCAATAAAAGTATTAGAATATTATTATAAATATTTAATTTTACACTTATATATGTCGTGTCGTGTCCTGTAAATTTTTGAAATTTGCGTGTTGACTTGTCGTGTCCCGTGTCCCGTGTTTGTGTCAGTGCCGGTGCTTCTTAGGTTAGAAGTAACAATTAGATTCAACAAATTCTATTGAGGTAAGATCTAATGTTGAATCAGAGAGCTCGTAGCTTAAGTAACATTTTCCTTAATTTTGTGTCAAAGATTAAATTCAAAGAACCGTGTTTGACTTTTTTGGAGGACATATAATATGTTTGACCAACCTTACAATGTTGAAATACAAATTAATTTTTATTTTGTTATTTTTGGATTTTAACTGGTGAAATTGAATTTTAAGGCAACTTATAAATGATAGAAAACTTAGGCTTGAAACTTAGGAAGTATGGACACGTTGTGAGATTGTTATATCTACGTGTCCGGCACATTGTGGACACCAACACACGAAGATACTCGTTCGACACCAACACACGATGTCCAAATACAAAGTTCATGGTTGGTCGTGTTCAAATGTGTCAAGGTGATATTTGGTAGTTTTTTAAGCCTATCCAATAAAAAAATATTTTAAATATTATATAATTTATAATAATATGGACTCTTAGAAAGTTAATAAGTATTAGCACACAAACTAATTAGAATGCACTATACATTTCGAAAAAAGTTTAGAAAGCATTGAAAATTTATAATTTGACATCAATAAAAATATCAGGTTATTGCTACAAATTTTGAATTTTATACATATATACATCGTGTGTGTCCAATTTGAAGTTAGTATGTTCCCATATTGTGTATTGTATCTATGTCGGTGTTTGTGCTTCTTAGCTTGAGATGCACAATGTCGTTTGTCACTTTGTGTGGTCATTTTACTCTAATAAAGTTTTTGGTTTTATTAACTACAAGATATAGCGTGGTGGTAACTCAAATACTACGAGATAATTAGTCATTATAGACACCTTATATGCACCTTAAAAAAAGTTTTGGATTTTATTTTTTAGTTAAACTATGGGCTTTAGGTTTATTTCAGTCGCTTGGGTTGTAACGTTTTGTTGTTGTTGATTGGGTTTTAGTTTGTATAAGATAAGATATCAAGTAATTTGGGCCATCACAACAATAAAGGTCCAAAATTAGTGATGGACCCAAAGGTGTAGGGTCTTGCTTGGAGAAGTGATTTTTCTTTGATAAGGGTAGAACAATTAGTCTAAGGATTTAAGCTCCTCCATACCTAAAATTATGGATTGAACTCTTGACATTTGGTTAAGGGAATATGAACCTATTTTGCTCAATCATCTTGGAGAAAGTGATTTGCTATCACTTTGTTGTAATAGCCTTTGGCTTAGATTTTTTAATCAATGAATTTACTTTAACCAAAAATAAAGATGCTGGAAGGGTTAGAAAGAAAAAAGAATTTCACTTTAAGAATTTAAGAATTTGTCAAACTAAAGCAAAATATCATGAGTGATTATCAATAAGTGATCAACGTCATATAGTTATGCTGAACCTTATCCTCAATTAATTGAATAATTTGAATTGAACAAAGTCACTATGGAGGTCATGAACAAATAAACCTCATTCAAATCGTGCAACAAAAAAAAAATCATTCAAATCAAACGTAACAATTTGAATATTGAGTAAATTATTTAGACCTGAAGTTAATTTGATTAAAACAAACTTGATGTCAATTAGTCCTACCATTTTAAATTTTAACATGAACTGTGTCAAAAATTTGTTGACATTCGTGTAACTTTATAACAATGGTTTTGACATTGAATCATCAATATAAAGATAAAATTGGTGTTAAAATTAAAAATATTATGATTCAATTAACGTCAAAAACTTTTTAAATTAAGATATCAACTTTAAAATGTCTTGAATCTTATCTCTCTACTTTTTAAAAATCATAATATAATCACATATAATTAGATGATAATATAAATTTTTTTTAGATCATTAGTTTGTAAAAATTAATATACATATATAGAGAGAGAAAGAAATCCATATAACATCCACATATTTTGTTTTTATCTACATGTCTCTCCCCTCTTATCTCTTTCATTTCCCTTCTTTTTAACCTTTGTCCTCTTATCAAAGAAAATGGGATGAGTTGTTAAGGTGTTATAAGAGATAATAAGATAAAGTCTCTCACCATCAATTATTTTATTATATAATTTAAATTTGACATCAGTGGTTAAGAAATCTAGTACATATCAATCCAATCAAATTATGTGGTGGATTTATTTTCATTCCTTTTTTTTCGTTTTCTTGACAAAAAGAGAAGAATTTCATTCATTTTACAATTTAATGTCACTTACAAATTAAAAATAACACATCAAATTTAACAATAATAATATTCTAATACATGTTTTATGATGAACTAACTAAAGATCTGCAATTTTGCTTGTTGCGCAAAGATGGCTGATGTCTAAGCATATTCTATATTGAAGATCAACATTATTAGTCCTGTGTTTGAAGAATGCACTGAGCTTCCTTTGATTAAGGCTCCTATAAAAAAATATGAATTTTTTTCATCTATAAAACTCCTATAAACAAAATCTCATTAAGAGAAACAAAAACAATCATAAAAGAGAAAGAAAACACCATAAATGAGAAAAAAATACAACCATGAAAGAGAATGAAAACGCACAACGGACAACAGAACCTCCCACCCCAAAGGAGAATGAAAACACAAGAAAATTTTTAGATAACAAAAAAAAAATACAATGGGATTGTCGCCAAAAATAATGACGACAACCCCACTCTCCAACTCCAAAAGAGAAATATAAGAGGGAAGAGAGGGAGAAGAGAAAAAAAAATAAAGATTGATTTATTTTTCTTCTTAATGTATCTCCTTGACCAAATAGGTCCCAACCCTAACATATCATAATTATTTCATTCTTATCTATGTTTTGAATCTCTTTAAGAATTTCTTGGTTGCTCCAAGAGCAAGAACCGAACCAAGCCAAGCTCTTGCTCAATACCACTATTTTGCCACCATTTTAGCATTGTGGGTCTATTATGGAGTCAGTTGGATTGCCTTAAAAAAAGTATTTAACTTAAATTATATTTTTAAGTATAATTTTTTTTAAGAGGTTTAGCTTACAATTATCATATAGTTTTATTAAAAATCACACTTTATTTCATTTTTTTAAGTAGAACCTTCCAAACTTTTTTTTTAAAAAAAGTGATATTTTATATTATTTTTAAAAAGTGTTTTTTTAATTTTTATTTTAACACTTATTATTAAAAAAATACTTTTTTATAAGTCAATTCTAACATACTATATGTCTCTTTAGATTTACAATTTTAAATACGAAAATATTCCATGTACACCCAATATCCATACACTCGTATATACACCACTGTTCTATACGGTTTCACTGTCAATTAATACAAAAAACAATAGACTTTCCTTATTTAGAAAATACGCACTCTCATGCGCGCTCTAATTTGAATCAAAATCTCATACGTGATGGTTTCTCAACCATACCGTAACAGAATCGTCCTCAACCACTTCCGAACTGAAATCGATTGCTCCATGGAATTCAAATCCTCCATAACTACCTCTGAAGCAAAACGCGAGCTCCATGGAAATCATAATCATCCATGGAAATCAAAGTTTCGAGTGTAAATTTGACAATCAAAACTTATACAATCGTAATCTTAGTTGGTTGGTGATTAAAAATGGGAATACAAGAATCTGTGGTAATTTTTGGACCTTTTTTGATGAATTTCCATGGAGAGTGTTTGATTGTAGACGATGATGTGAAATTACAGTGTTTTGAAGTTTTATTTGACAGAAAATAGAATGTACAAACTTTAAATGGGCATAAGTGCAAACATTAATAGGACTTAAGCACAAACATTATGTGCGCGGCACAGGTCATGCCTTGTTCGAGGTAGGGGACGTGCATTTTGGCACATCGCCAACATTTGAACAATTAATGCATATGTATTATCATTTTGATATATTTTTGGTAGATATCATCATGAATAAACTCTAGGTGGTGTGATAAGCAGTGTGTGTTTGTCACAAATGCACAAAAGGCAGAATATGATTTGTTGCAGAATGTGCAAACTTTAAATATGCATAAATGCAAACATTAAGTGGATATACATGCAAACTTTATCCACAAAGCCACAGAAATGTTTTTGTTTTTTAGGAAGAGAATATGCATTTTGGCACATTCTCAACCTTTTAACAAATAATACATAAAATAAAACATTATAAATTTTTGAAATATATTGACTTTTTATTTGCTCTAATGATTAAACATTAGATGATGAGATATAATCATAATGTGTCTGTCACTGATGCACAAAAATAAAGATTTTGATGTGCAGTACAAACTTTTAGTTGGTATAAACGCAAACATTAAGTGGACATATGTGCAAACATTATGTACAGGCCAAACACAAAATGTCTTTGTTTTTAGGAAGAGGATGTGCATTCAGGCACATTCTCAACCTTTCAAGAAATAATTCATACAACATTGTATACATTTTTTTTTACACAAATTAAATTTTTATTTAATCCAACGATTAAATACTAGATGGTGTGATGTAATGATTATTTGTACGTCACAAATGCAAAAAGAATGGGAATATGATATATAATACAAACTTTAAGTAGACATATGCGCAAACATTAAGTGGGCATATACTTAAACATTATCCACAAGTCATAGATCATATTCTCAACATTTCAACAACTTTAAGCATATGTGCAAACATTAACACTGAACACTGATTACTCAACAACACTGATTTCACCCATACACGATTACATACATCACCAGATTTTATTCATAAGCATAAATGCAAGCATTATACATACAACATGGATGCATTTAGCAAAGAGAACGAAGAGAACAAAGAGCAACGAGCGTTTAAATCATGCGTTTTGAATCGACATGATTCGAGGAAGAGAACAAAGGAAGCGGATGACGCCATTTTTTCGAGGAAGAGAGTGAAGACCACAGACGTGGCTTTCACGCGCGCGTTTATGAGTGTGAAAGAGAGAGTGGATGGAGCGGTTATTTTATGGGGCACACAATGGTGTATGTATGATGTATAGAATAAAGATGTACATGTAACATAACTATTTTAAATGTTAAAAAAAGTTAACTAAGGTTACCTCGTAAACTGACCATAATGACTTTACCTTTGTATACCCCCAAGAAAAACTTTACCGATAAATTAAAAGCAGTAAATACTCTTCCCTTTTCTCTTTGGTCCCATATCCANTGACAGAAAATAGAATGTACAAACTTTAAATGGGCATAAGTGCAAACATTAATAGGACTTAAGCACAAACATTATGTGCGCGACACAGGTCATGCCTTGTTCGAGGTAAGGGACGTGCATTTTTGCACATCTCCAACATTTGAACAATTAATGCATATGTATTATCATTTTGATATATTTTTGGTAGATATCATCATGAATAAACTCTAGGTGGTGTGATAAGCACTGTGTGTTTGTCACAAATGCACAAAAGGCAGAATATGATTTGTTGCAGAATGTACAAACTTTAAATATGCATAAATGCAAACATTAAGTGGATATATATGCAAACTTTATCCACAAAGCCACAGAAATGTTTTTGTTTTTTAGGAAGAGAATGTACATTTTGGCACATTCTCAACCTTTCAACAAATAATATATAAAATAAAACATTATAAATTTTTGAAATATATTTAATTTTTATTTGCTCTAATGATTAAACATTAGATGATGAGATATAATCATAATGTGTCTGTTACTGATGCACAAAAATAAAGATTTTGATGTGCAGTACAAACTTTTAGCTTGCATAAGTGCAAACATTAAGTGGACATATGTGCAAACATTATGTACAGGCTAAACACAAAATGTCTTTGTTTTTAGGAAGAGGATGTGCATTCAGGCACATTCTCAACCTTTCAAGAAATAATTCATACAACATTGTATACATTTTTTTTTACACAAATTAAATTTTTATTTAATCCAACGATTAAATACTAGATGGTGTGATGTAATGATTATTTGTACGTCACAAATGCAAAAAGAATGGGAATATGATATATAATACAAACTTTAAGTAGACATATGCGCAAACATTAAGTGGGCATATACTTAAACATTATCCACAAGTCATAGATCATATTCTCAACATTTCAACAACTTTAAGCATATGTGCAAACATTAACACTGAACACTGATTACTCAACAACACTGATTTCACCCATACACGATTACATACATCACCAGATTTTATTCATAAGCATAAATGCAAGCATTATACATACAACATGGATGCATTTAGCAAAGAGAACGAAGAGAACAAAGAGCAACGAGCGTTTAAATCATGCGTTTTGAATCGACATGATTCGAGGAAGAGAACAAAGGAAGCGGATGACGCCATTTTTTCGAGGAAGAGAGTGAAGACCACAGACGTGGCTTTCACGCGCGCGTTTATGAGTGTGAAAGAGAGAGTGGATGGAGCGGTTATTTTATGGGGCACACAATGGTGTATGTATGATGTATAGAATAAAGATGTACATGTAACATAACTATTTTAAATGTTAAAAAAAGTTAACTAAGGTTACCTCGTAAACTGACCATAATGACTTTACCTTTGTATACCCCCAAGAAAAACTTTACCGATAAATTAAAAGCAGTAAATACTCTTCCCTTTTCTCTTTGGTCCCATATCCAGTGTGCAGCCAAAGATACTGCATATTCAATGTGTACCTTGTTTTTATAGAGTGAACTGCATTTTGGACCATTCAATTAGGTGCAAAGTTGATCTAATAGCCATAAATAAAGGAAGGAGTTTGATTATTGTGGATAGTGGTGTAGGTGCACTCCCGACTTGCAAAGGGTTAGGCGGTGGGAGGGAAAAGATAAAAGGTTTATGAGGGGGTGAATTTACAATTAAGGACATAGCTCATTCAATGGACGGCTTGCTGCTCAATGTCAAAGTCATTTCGTGTTCTGATCCACTAAATCTATATATCTCTACTCTCTCTCACACACAAAATAGTGGCTGATGCATTGTCAAGGTGGTAGAGCTTAGGGGTGAAATGGTGGTTGAGCAGGTGAGGAACTTGTACTAGAGGTGGAGAGTGGCAAAAAATTGAAATTTTAATTTCAATAGAGGGATAAAATGGTAGTTTCATAGTTCTAAAATAAAAATAGAAAAAAGTAAAGGCCTATTCTAACTCGGTTAAAGTAGGGTAATGTGTACCTTTCTAATGTACACACTGAATACTAGACCTTTCCCTTTGTTGCGTTCTTCTCTCCTCTGCATCATCTTTCTCATTTTTTCTCCACTGCACTGCACAACACGTCTTTCCTTTTTCCTCCATTATGATTTCGTTGGCTCAACACCACTATTATTTGATTTATAGCTTGTTATTCTATTTTTTTTTATGTCAAGATATCAATCTCGTCTCGGATATATCTCATTAGTTTGATAAGATAATACAATACTATTTTTAAATTTTCTATACAGGCAAAATCCTTAGTCAAGATAGTCATTAAGACTAGTGGTGAGCATCCTTGCACCTTGTCTTCAGAGATTTAATCAAACTTGACCATAATCAAACGTCTCTTGCTTTAACAATTGAATATCAAAATTTTGTACACTCAATTAATGGATAATAAAAGAGCAAAGTTTTTTTTTCCCTCTCTCTCTAAGAAAATAATTGGTAAACAACACAATACTCTTTGTTCTATGTCTCAGTTTGTGTATGACAAGACTAGGGGTGTCAAACAGGCTGGTCTGGAGCCTAAACGGGCCGGGCCAAAATTACGTCTATTTTTATGATCCGGCTAGTTTATGATCTATTCACAGACTTAAACGGGTCAGCCCGTTAGTCGGTTTTTTTTTTTAAAATTAAAATTTTGATCTATTTTTTATGATTTAAATACAAAGTTGTGCATAAGTATGCACAATCATTTTTAACTATTTTATAATCTATTTATTAATTAATTAGAAAGAAATAGTTTAAATAGTTGATTGCGATATTATATTATCTTTTTTTGTTCCTTCAACTATCTTGCTTGAAAGATATCAAATGCTTTCAAATGCTATTTGAAATCGATTCATGAATTAATACAACTTTCATTAATTAAATGACAACATATAACATTGATGTGAGTACTGTTATGTTATTGATCAAAAACACAATTAGAACTCTTTCTCGTAGATTAATCAATAATAAACAAGGTTTGAAAGTATATATCAATTTGTAGGGCGTAGGCACTCATTGAAGGAATATAATGCAAAATTTATCAATATTTATGTCATATAGCACTTCAGCCGTATAACAATACAAATATAATCAAGTAGTTAAGCATAACAAATAGTTAAACATGCTCAATTATAAGTAAACTCTTAAACTCCAAAATAAAATTTAGAGTCCAAAATGAAAATTTTAAAAAATTAATTTTTTTAAATAAAAAAAATATTTCACGGGCTAGCCCGCGGGCCTAGTAGGCCGAGCTTAAACGGGTCGTGCTAATTTTTTTTCAAATTCATAGTCCTATTTTTGCATATAAAACCTGTCCATTAAATCAGGTAAACGGGTCGGACTCATTTTGACAGCTCTAGATAAGACTTTTATATAAGTTAAAGTTACCCATATGTAAATATGACTTAGGTGGTCTAATTTCCTAAGATCGTAAGTGTCAGGATAGAAAGCCATTTCATGATGCATGACACATTTATTTACGCAGAAAATCATCCTTGCATGATTAATCACATGATGGTTTCATAAAATTTTCTTTTGCTAAGAATATGTTTCACGTGTATAAAATAGCACATAGGTGTTACCTTTGAACTATTAAATAAGTCGTAAGTATTGATCTCCATTGTAGTACTATGTTGAAAATTAGAAACTCAATGGTGAAGTGATTTCACCATGTCCTTCACATTTTACTTTGACAAGGCATACTCATATGATAACATCACATTAATAAAATAAAAAGTACAAGTCATGTACAGGAAAAGAATAGTAAAATGTTATTCATGATACAATTTTGGTTATAAAGTCAAATATAAGATAAGGCTATAAGGCATAGCTATATGTAAAAAATAATAGAAAATAGTGAACTTGTCGGTTAATAAAACATTTTCTTCCTGATATATTGCATGCTAACTTTATTATTACACGTCAACAATAATGTTTTAAGACACGTTCATTTGGGGCATTAAATGGCAAGTAAAAAAAAAAAAATCTTCCTTTGAGCATGAGTAAGTTCTCTAGAGGTAGAGTGGTTAGTATGTCATAAATGCATACGATAATGGAGCTTTATAAATATAATACAAATATATTTAAAAGGAAAGTAAAAAAAAATTAATATATTATAATATTTAATGTACGTGTGTGTATATATTTACATTAACTCACGTCAACTTTAATTTTTCTTTCTTTTTTTTAACTTTATATATATATATATATATATATATATAATATGATTAAAAGAAAGTCTATAGAACATAAGGTACTACATCTATAGCTAGAGCACGTAAAAAAAAATAGGAAAACTTGTTACTTTGTGAAATAAATTTATTTCAGACATGATGCATGGGGTAACGTAGATACACATAGACTCACAAGATATAGACATGATTTAATTTAAAGTGAGGACAAATGAAATAAATTGTATTAGTAAACCAATTTGGTTTTGCAAATAATATAAGTTAACTTTTAATGGCACAAAGTTTCAGGGCATTACAAGCTGTAACTTTGCTCTTTGTGCGAAGATGACGAATTTCTAAGTATCTTTTATATCGAAAATCAACACCATTAATATTGTGTTTGAGAATGTAATTCGCTTCCTTATAATANTGTGAAATAAATTTATTTCAGACATGATGCATGGGGTAACGTAGATACACATAGACTTACAAGATATAGACATGATTTAATTTAAAGTGAGGACAAATGAAATAAATTGTATTAGTAAACCAATTTGGTTTTGCAAATAATATAAGTTAACTTTTAATGACAAAGTTTTAGGGCATTACAAGCTGCAACGTTGCTCTTTGTGCGAATACGACGAATTTCTAAACATCTTTTATATCGAAAATCAACATCATTAATATTGTGTTTGAGAATGCAGTGCGCTTCCTCACGATAAATCTAAATATTTATTTATTTGTAAAACTTCTATAAATGACATCTCACAAAGAAAAATAAAAATAATCATAAAAGAGAAAAAAATACCATAAATGAAAACAAAATTACAACCATAAAAGAGAATGAAAATATATTAAAAAAAAATAGAAGTTCCCACAAAGGAAAATGGAAATACGAAAAAATTTAAATAACAAGAAAAGAAATGAAAATACAATGGGCCTGTCAAAAAAAATATGACAATTTCACTCTCTAACATCAAAATATATATATACACACACATGCGCGCTAATTTATTTTTCATCTTAATGTATCTCTTATTTGCCAAAATAAGTCCCAACTCTAAAAGTATCAGAAATATTTGATTCTTATCTAATGTTTTGATCTTTCCCTTTCACGCACTAAATTATTCACTTTCTCAACCACACGAGCTCATAAATTGGGTGGGCCATCCCTTCCTCATAGATTTTTGGTAACCATAGCCTTAATCAACGGACGCCGAAATTGCAGTGTGCACTTTTCTTCTAGAAACTTTTTTAACCCAATCAATTTGCGTTATTATGAATTCATTAAGATTAGACCTAGAAGATGCTGACTTGTGTGTAAAACTACAATAAGGATTATATATATTCCAAACCTTGTAAGAGTGCACCAAAGTCAAGAAATCCGATTAACGTGACCTTTTGGTTAATTAACTCACTCAAAGTCAAAAAACCCAATCAAGGTCACAAATCTCGATCACCGCTTAGTTATCATTATCAACTTGATTATTAGGAATTAATAAACTTTAAGATTGTAAAATGAATCAAAGAAGGAAGGATATATTTACTAAAAGCAATTGCTTTAAAAGCAAAAAGTGAGACTCTGTAGGGAAATAATTCCACTTCTACTTTCTTTAACTATGATTGTTTTTTTTTTTAATCATCGTAAATAATAATTGTATATTGTCTCATTTATGTCTCCAATTATTTGAAACAAATTTTATTTGGTCATTGACTATCTATTCTCGCAAAAATTATGAAATCTGCGTTTTATTATCAAGGACAAAATAGAACAACAAAATTAAGCATATTTTTGGTTTGAAAATTGAAATCATAAAAAATGATTGGCCACATTAAAAAGTATACATGAAGAATTCAAATAGTAGCACAAAACAAGTAAAGTAAAGTATTCTATTAGTATATATGTACAAAATACGTAGATCAGCTAATTATATTCAATACTACACCATTGAGATCCCAAATTGAGCCATCACTAACTCGCTAAGCTCAACTCAGTCCCAGTCAACTAGCTACCAGCACTGATCCGTTTCCCAGTTCCGGCCAGCATAACCGGAAAATCTCGACGCCGACGTTGCCGCCTTCAGTGGTTGCTGGCGCCGCCGGAACAAGCTCCTGTCGTAGCTGGCGCGCTTCTCGGGATCTGATAGCGTGGAGTACGCAACATGGAGCTTCACGAACTCATCAGCCGCCGGCGATTCGTTCCGGCCGGTCGACGCCGCTGCCGCATCGGGGTGGCGGATCCTGGCGAGTCGCCGGTACGCCGCCTTGATCTCGAGGCTCGACGCGGCTGCGGGGATTCCGAGGATCTCGTAAAACGACGGCGTTGGGTGGAACGAAGAAGTAATCGGTTGTTGATGCTCCGTCGGAGCAGAGGTAGCTCCGGCGGCGACGGCGAGCGTTGGCCGGGATCTGACGTGGCGCGGCGGCGACGAGAGATTAGTGGTGGCGGTGAGAGGTGAAGGGAAAAATTGAGATTGCATGATACGGTGCCGTTTTGAGGAAGTTTTTAGAGTTTGAGAGCAACTAAGATATGGGGATTTGGGATGGTATATATGGAGGATCTAAAATTCCATATAGAGGAGAAAATCTTAAGGTTATGTTTGGATGCATACAATGAAAAGGAATATAGTGACGTATATTTATAGAATTGCGCTTGAAAGTGATTTTAAATGATGGAGTGAGATTCGCAAAGGATTATCATCCAAACTTCACTTTTTTTTCTTTTTCCCCTAAATTAGGGTCAAAGAAGGAATGAAATTATAATATTTTTCGTCCTCATTAGACTTGTTAAACATTCTAATAAAAAGGTGTCATATTTTATTTTTATTTGATTTCTCATAGTATCATTTTAATGAGAGACTAATATTTAAGATACAATCGAACTTAACATTTAAATTAGGGTTATATATGAGTCGAGTTGGGTTTGACTTGACCATGTAAGACCCAACCGACTTAAAGACAGGCAAGTTGGTTATTTTTTGCTATTTTGGTTGGAGATCTGCTTAGCACCTGACCCGACCTTAACGGGTTGGGCCAATCGGGTCGCAATTGACTCGTAATTAAAAAGGCACCATAACATGATGTCATAGCCACAGCTTCAGTCAAGCCACCATTGAAACCACATCCATCCTCACCACTTATTCATTTGTCGCCGACGCTGCCGCAACCACCACTTAGTGACCACCCTCACCATCATCACGAGCCACACACCACCATCAAACCTCACCCACAAACTAGATTTACAACCTTTGCAACCCCCAGATTGACGGCTTGCAACTTCGCCGTTGTCCCCCTCAGCCACCACTTATACAACCTACACAACCTCACGTGGTGCCCCCATGCCCTGCAACCCTTAGATCTGGGATTCGTCTACGGCAGAGAAGTGAGAGTTTGAGGGCTTGAGGGAGGTGCAAGAGTGACAATCTGAAAAAGTTGGAAAAGAAAAGTAGAGGGGTGGTGCTGTTAGCGTTGTGAGTAGATCGATGAGGTGGTGGCAGCTACGGGTGAAGAAGCAGGTGGTTGGCGAGAGAGATATGGTAGTTCGAGAGAGTCAGAGAAATGGGAGTTTGAGGATATTGAGGGGGGTTATGTGTTTGTCTCTGGATGGGTTTAGGGTTCTGATTGAATAGAAACAATAATAATAAATAATAGGGTAATCGGGTCACGGGTTGTGTTACATAATCCAAACCCAACACTGAACCTATATGCGTGACGAGTATGTCGGGTTCGACCTGCTAACCTGACCCAATTCGAGCCAAAAGGGATTGGGTTGGTGGGTTAACCTAACTCATGTTCAACACTAATGTAAAAAGTAACTCTTGTAACTATTTTTCTCATACACATAAATCACATAATCCAACCAAAGACTAAGTATTTAAGGGATTTCACCATAGTAATGATAGGTATACACAATTTTTGTTGTCATCGTATAACCACTGTATGATTTATGTATGGTATATACAGCGACACATATGCACAATTTTTTTAAAATACAAAACCAAATTAAATCACATCTATAGTCATTAAATAACAAAAAGTAACTATTACACACCCTCTCTTGCTCCCAACTTACACTCTAAGTGTGTGGAATATTCACTCTCTATCATACATAAACATTTTAAAGCATGTGCACAAACTTTTAAACTGACGTGCACAAACTTTTCATTAAGCAGAAACAAAAAATAAGACAATGAAATGAAAATGAAGAATAAGAAAATGTTGGTACTCACGTGCACAAACTTTTGGATAAGAATGCTAAACTTCTCTACACGCATGCACAAACTTTTGAACAACCAAAAATAAAAATATGACAAAAACAAGAACGAAGACGAAGAAGAAAACTTAAATGCTCACGTGCACAAACTTTTGAATAACCAGAAACGAATACTATGTCAAAAACGAAAATGAAAACAACAATGAAGAAGAAAATTTTGGCACGCATATACACAAACTTTTGAACAACCAAGCAAAAACTTTTCTTTATACATACACAAACTTTTGAACAATTAGAAACAAAAAAAACTACGGAATAGAAATAAAAACTTTGGGATCTATAACATCTTGCGAATAAAGTAAAATGAATAAAAGAAAAACAATTATTGAATTAAGAGAATATTGAACGTTTTAAAATTACATCAAAGTTTTTATTTTATTGTTTTTTTTTCTAACGTTGACCGACAGGCAACTTACATGAATTGTTTTGACTTCATTAAACAAGTTTGAGTCATGAGTATGCAACCTTTTCTTATTTTTAAAACAGACATTATTAAATCATTTTAAATTTTATTAGCCTAAAATGTTCTTTTTTGCTCTTTAGTATTTTGTTAACCATCGTTGTTTGTATATGCTTTCCAACTCTCTTTGATTTGGTGGCATCTCCTAATGCGAAACTCGTCTCTATCACTGAGATGGAATTGGGTATTCGTCATCGTCTGTCTCTGTGCAGGGCACTATTAATGCAACTTTCGGTGCCCCATGTTCGGTTTCTTGTGATGGCTTTGTCTCTAAGAAACTTCGTGACCAAATTTCATGGTATCATAGCTATAAAGCAGTGAGGAGAGCCTAGTAATAAGTTAAGTGAGACCATGAGTTAAATCAAAATTTTATGGTATTGAATTTATAGGTCTTTTTAAATATATATTCTTCCTTTCGTCTAAATTTCATAAATGTAAAATTTTTACATTTATATGTGAAATATAATAATCTTTCTCCTTAAGTGTGAGACACAACATTGATACATTGTCCTCTCTCTCTTTATGCTCTCCTTCTATCTTGGCTTGTTTGAGTTCTGTTATCAAAAAATAAAAAATAAAAATTACGATAATATTATTTTAGGGTGAACCAGACGTATTTATCGTTGGTAACAGTAATTAATCCCCTCATAGTAACTGAGTTCATAAGAAGTTGTAGGTTGTTGACTATGAAATATTTTTCTATTCTCATGAATGAACTAAAATAATTTTATAGTGACAACTAAAATGAATAATCTTTGACAATTGTATTAACAAAAATGTGAGATTTACAGACCCTATTACAATAGACCTCACACTTAGTGTAATTATTCCAAAGTTATCCATTTAATTGATATGCTCTCAACTCTCCGAATTTTATCTAATATTCTCTCCATATTTCATTTTAATTGTCCGTTTTGACCTTTTTGGTTCATCCTTTACTTGATGTATTTGGATACAAGTTATATCTAGATACATTGAATTAAAGATGAATTAAAAGTCACTTATTGTAAAAGAGTGGGAGTAACTTTTAGGTATAAATTAATAGCTTTGTCACTTTTTTACTATAATTTTTCTATAAAAAAACAAAATATAACTAAGGTTTAGCCAACATACACATGTTAGAAAAACCTATATTATTATGACTAGAGTTCAACTATATTTATTACATTATAGAATAAAAAAAAAGTTAAGGAAAAAAAACTCAAGAGAAATAAATTGTACAAATAAACTCAAAATTTAATATAAATGTGTGTTTAGTTAGGCTACAAATGGAATACAAGTATCGAGGATTGAATTCATGAGTAATTTAACACTAATTCTCTGACTAGAGATATGGAACTTGTAACAAAGAAGTAAAACGGGGTTATCACACTATAGCATTCTCATTGAATTTGAGATTCAGATGAAGAGACAAAATCTGAGGAATCATTACTTTCTACTCACTGTTGAATTGCAGCACTAGGGAGTTTGGATCCTTTATCCGGTATGGGTGCGCTTGTATCGGATGCCCTAAAAAGACTTCTTAGAGTGCTAGTTATTTTGATTTCAAGTGCGGCTGGCTTGGTTTTGATTGAAACGACGAAATGAAGAGAATATATTACAAGTGAAGAGTGAAGCTAGCTGTCTTCAAATGATTGGATTGTGTTTATGTCCAAGGAAAGATCCAACTAATACAAGCTGAAGAGGGAATTGATGATTTGATAGCTGTTATTTGTAGAAGTCACTTAGCTTTAATGTTTTAATTTTTAATTTGTGAACAATGTAACGTGTGAATTTGTATGGCCCTAGTTATCAAATTGTAAGGGCGAGGTTCGTTTGAGTATACAAGTTAAAAGAAGTTTATCGCAAAAAGAACTTCTAAAATGTAATTTAGGAATAAGTTATTTTGTATTTGAAAATACAATAAAAAAATTTATTTTAAATATTTTGAAAAGTGTTTTTTAAGAAGTTAGATTTTTCAACTTTTCAAAAATTACTAAAATTAATTTTTTAAAAAGTAATAAGTTATATAACTAAACATGTCAGAAATTAAAAATATAACTTCTGAATGTTGAAAAGTTAAAAAAAGTAAAAAATTGTAATATCGAAATGACCATTAATAGATGTGAGTTGAATTAACTTTTTCTCAAAAAAAATTAAGGAATTTTGTCCCTTTTAAGTTTTCCTCAAGAGATTAATTTTTAATGAACCTCTGTCAATGTTTGCTTTATTTGCATGATAATGAAAATGGTGTAATTAGTGTTTTGATTACTCTTGGCATTGTTATCTTAATTAATGAAAGTAAATCCATCGAAAAAAATGTATAAGGGTTTAAACATGAACATTTCTTTTACGAAATTATAATGATAACGCTAAGAACGATCCAAATTCAATGGATATAAGCAAAAGTGTGCTCCACAAATCACTATCATCTTTTCCTTGTCTAGTGTAAACGCGAAACCTAATTATGCTGAGAGATTTGGATCAGGTTGCACATGGGGGGAAGAGTTTCATTTCAATTCATCACTTGCATTGTTCCATTTTCTGCTAAGAGTTTCATTTCAATTCATCCTTATCCATTGCATTTGAGAGTGATTTACGGAACAAATATTAATCTATGATTGACTTGGTGTCCTCTTAAAGATTGAGCCATGACCGAATAACATAAGAAATAAAAGATTTACATCCTCCAAAATAATATTGACAATGAGGTGAGAGTGAGTGATTATTCACTTTCAAATGAATAAAATGAAATTCATCCACAATATATTATTTTGATCAAAGTGTAAATATAGATAACTCTTTTAATTTATTATTTTTAATTTCAATTTTCATTTTATTTTATGTTTTTGGTTGCGTTTTCAGAGTGTGTCAAAAAGCAGTACATTAGATGTGCACTTTGATTTTCACCAAACACTCTATTATAAATTGAGGACAGTTCTCTGGTGAGAAAATGAATTGTTTCTCACCAATGAGACTGTCCAATAGACATGTGACACATGTTTAGTGAGAGAGATAGGGAAAGAAACAGAGAGAGAATGAGCAGAGAGAAAGACAGAGAAAGAGAGTGAATAGAGAGAGCAAATCTGAGAGAGGGGGAGAAGGTTTGCCGTCATCGCCGACTTGCCTTGGTGGCAGCAGCCCCTGAAGCTGTGGAGATTTTAGTTATTGCAAAGGGGATGTGGAGAGAAAAGGGGAGGGAAATGGTGATGAGAGGGCTCGTGAGGGACTTGCGCCGGCCACCACCGCAATGGTAGACCACCGACAAATGGTGCATCTGTTGGAATAATTATTTTGTGGACATGCATAAATTAGTAATTTGTCCAGATTAACTTAGTTAACAGAATAATGTATACATATGTTGGACTAGCTGATGATAGGTGGGCTAGGTCCATTATTGTCTAATGTATGGGAGAGTCCCTTCGCCTACCCTGTGTCAGTTTTTATTCTCCCTAAGAATAAAAATAAATATGGGCTTTAGGAAGCTTGAACTGTGGCTTGACACAGAGCATAGGGGAGAAACTCTTCCTCTTCTCCATGTTTCTCTTCTCTCATCAGGATTCAACCCAGGAAAATGATGGCTTTTATTCCTTCGATTCCAGGTTCCAAATTCTTTTCTCAATCTCTCACAGAATTGTTCATATTTTCACATGCTATAATTGGATAAAATATATAATAATTCTTTCAATTGGTATCAGAGCAAGGTTTTGATTCTGATTATGGCTGTGAAATAAATGATTTGATATATTTTTTTCTTTCTCTGTATATATGTATATAGAGAAGGTTCAATTTCATTTTTGGGTCAAAAAGAATATGAACCCTAAAATGTTATTTGGGAATTGGGAATTTATGAACATCACTTTTGGTTAATTTTTTGAACCCTAATTTGAAAATTGGGAATTCAATAAACCGTAAATTAATTTGGGAATTTGGAANTTAGGAAGCTTGAACTGTGGCCTGACACAGAGCATAGGGGAGAAACTCTTCCTCTTCTCCCTGTTTCTCTTCTCTCATCAGGATTCAACCCAGGAAAATGATGGCTTCTATTCGTTCGATTCCAGGTTCCAAATTCTTTTCTCAATCTCTCACAGAATTGTTCATATTTTCACATGCTATAATTGGATAAAACATATAATAATTCTTTCAATTGGTATCAGACCCAGGTTTTGATTTTGATTATGGCTGTGAAATAAACGATTTGATATTTTTTTTCTTTCTCTGTGTATATGTATATAGAGAAGGTTCAATTTCATTTTTGGGTCAAAAAGAATATGAACCCTAAAATGTTATTTGGGAATTGGGAATTTATGAACATCACTTTTGGTTAATTTTTTGAACCCTAATTTGAAAATTGGGAATTCAATAAACCGTAAATTAATTTGGGAATTTGGAACCCTTTCGGATTGCTCTCCTGCGATTCCAGAACGGCTTCACTCTCTCCATGAGGCAACGTTCAGATGCACCACCACAGAGAAGATTGGCGTCCTTCACGGGAGACCCAGCAGCTGCGCTCACGGCGTGGGTCCCGTGGACAACAGCGTCTCCTGCCGTTTGAAAGGTTTGCGGTGGTGGTGTGGTCTGGCGGTGGGAGAGAGGACGGGGTCGCGGGGAGAGAGAGAGGATGGTGGCACCGCGGTTTGCGCCACGAATACCTCTGTGGAATGCGCTGCTGTTGACGAACTGTGCGGAAGTGTGGTGCGTTTTCGCGCAGTGGAAGTGTGGTGCGAAGGCGCCGCTTGCTGCCGCGATTGACACCGCGATGGGTTGATGCCGTGATTTGCACCCCGACTTGGTGCTGCCATTGCAATTCGCGCAGAAAGCAATTGCTTCTGTGGAGTTCTTCCATTTTTGGTTTATACGGAAGGGGCTGTTTTTATTTTTATTTTTTAGCAAAACCTGTTTTTGTTTTAAAGCATAAATGGGCAATTAATGATTCTTGAGCCATGTGAAGATTATTTGTGATTCTGTGTTTAATTTCTCTGGTGGTGCATCATATAGCATCTTGCTTAGCACAACTTTATATACATGTCAATTGGGGTTCTTATTACATTTTGTTATGGCAACTGTGTCTTTGTGAAATGAAATTCATTTTTGTTGGGCATCTGTCTTTTAGCTTTAAGAACTATTTGGAAAGGCAGAGAAAAAGAAGGCTAGCAATGGAGGTAGCACTGATGGTGTTTTTCCAAACATCCTCTGACTCTTCTTTCCCCAAAAGGATGACAAAGGAAAATTATTATAATGGATACAAGAGGCCCACTGTTTATGTGTTTATGTGTTTGTTTGAGTGGGTATGATGATTTTTTGTGGCACAGGATTCATCCTCATATCCCAGCCATCAATTTTTGCACATTCATGAACGTTTAATCACTGTCCGGATTATTATTTCTTATAGTTGATTTGAGCAACATGGATGAGTCTTACCTTGAAAATAAGTGAAGTTTATGACCTTTGATATTTTTGTTATTGTTTAATTTAAAAAAAAAATTATAAATTACACACAATTTGTATTAGTCTACTGTCATAATTAATTCTCATTCATTATGCCACCTAACCGGTAATTTATGATGAATGCAACTCCATAGGTTTGGAATTCTTTGGAATTTAATGGAATATATGATGATAATGATGGACGTAATGGCTTTAATTATTATTATTATTTTTTCACTAAAACTAAGGGCCTTTTGCATGATGGGCCACTGTCCCTTCTGAGAATTTTTTCAAAACAAGTTCTTTTGTTTGTTTTGTATAATGGGGTGAATTTTAGTTGAAAATTTGGAATTTGGTTGATAAAAGAAAACTGCATGGGCCTTGTTATTTTTTGGGCAAAAAGTGGAAATAATTTTGGGATGGGCAAATTTGTTTCAATGGGCTATTAAAGGATCATGAGCTCTTTTGTTTTGATGTTAAATCAAATATTTTTGCCTATGTTATTGTTTTGCTGAATGGGCCCGTTTTGTTTTGTGAAATGCAAACAAAATTCATTCTGAGCCAATATATGCCATAAAATATATTTCTTCTGGAAAATTTTGTTAAAAATTCAGATTGGGCCATTTTTAAGGGATTGGGCTTACTTTATTTTGGTTTGCTGTTTGAGCATTTATGGGTCCGTTTTCAAATGAAGTTTTATTTGAAATTAGATTGGACCTAAACTTTTTGGTGGAATGGATTCAGAATTAATATGGGACTCTCTTTGTAAAATATATGGATTCCGTTCATTATACTATGTATGAATGTACGCATACATGAATCTAATGTTACTAATACTTTGGCATGAGATTATCATAATATATGTGTTTATCTCAAGCAATGTGTTTATTCAATTATTTGAATGTTATATGTACTTGTTGCACTTGACCTTGAGAATTATTATTGTTGATTATATTGTGCAATATTTCTTTGAGAAATTATGATATGGTATATCTTGATAAATATGGTTGGATATTTTGCATGGTTGAGAGCTCGCCTTCGCGAGACGGACTGTGGTAAAATATTTTTTGGAAAAGACTGTTGGATGTCTTACATAATTGTGAACT
>QANU01047353.1:494078-508681 GCA_003254905.1 Nissolia schottii | reverse complement strand
CCAGCTTAATTATTGACAAATTTTGTGTAATGGCATATAATTGAGACATATTGGACCCAGTCTCAATATTTATTCTGAGATATCTTGTTGCATCTCAAAAAGGCATATGGGGCGTATGCAACTCATTGTCGAGCATGTAACCCGTATGGGTATAATGAGGTTTTTGATATATTGGTTTAGTGGGAGTTTTATCCAATATGTAATTTTCTTTTGGACCTCATGTGTTATATTGTCATTTTATTGAAACATATGACAATAATTATTGACTAATGTGACGACAATTATCTTGCATTGCCATTTTTGTTTATTGTGATTTGCGCAATTGAAATTATGTATATTGTTGTTGTATAATGGCATAATATTGAGACATTTTGGACCCAGTCTCATGTTATTATTGTAACGAGATTGTCTTTCAATCTCATATAGCATCTTGGGCGGATGATTGGGACAAATATTTTTCACGTTCATAAAGGTCACTGAAGTGTAGTGGTTTTTTATTTCTGTATGATATCATTGCTCCTTCGAGTGTGATTTTCTGCAGTAATGAAATACTTATACATTTCATTTTGGATCTTGTGGTTAGGAACGTTGTGTTATTCTGGCATTTATTGTGTCCACATATTGTGAGTTGATCTGGATTAACGTTTTATTTTGTAATCTAATTTATGTTGTCCAAGTGGGAGAATGTTGGAATAATTATTTTGTGGACATGCATAAATTAGTAATTTGTCCAGATTAACTTAGTTACCAGAATAATGTATACATGTGTTGGACTAGCTGATGATAGGTGGGCTAGGTCCATTATTGTCTAATGTATGGGAGAGTCCCTTCGCCTACCCTGTGTCAGTTTTTATTCTCCCTATTAAGAATAAAAATAAATATGGGCTTTAGGAAGCTTGAACTGTGGCCTGACACAGAGCATAGGGGAGAAACTCTTCCTCTTCTCCCTGTTTCTCTTCTCTAATCAGGATTCAACCTAGGAAAATGATGGCTTCTATTCCTTTGATTCCAGGTTCCAAATTCTTTTCTCAATCTCTCACAGAATTGTTCATATTTTCACATGCTATAATTGGATAAAATATATAATAATTCTTTCAGCATCCTCTCTCTTTCTCAGCTTGTTGTCTTTCTCTCTTTGATCTGTTTTGGTTGCTCTCTTTCTTTCTCCCTGTTCATCGTCTCTCACTCTCAGCTTCTTTAGGGGGGGCTATCGCCACCATGGCGGGGCACCGGCGTCAGCGAGCCTTCCCCTTACTCTCACTGACTCTAGTCTCTCTTTGTGCTCTCTCTCTATGGCTTCAAGGGATTGCCACTACCACAACAGGTTGTTGGCGGCAGCAAACCTTGCCCCCCTCTCAGATTTACTCTCTCTATTCTCTCTCCCTCTCTCGGCCTTTTTCTCTCAACTCACTCTCTCTGTTACTTTCCCTATGTCTCTCACTAAAGTCACATGTCTATTAGATAGTCTCATTGGTGAGAAACAATTCCTTCTCTCACGGGAGAATGTGCCACAAATTGATATTGATTTAATGGGTAAAATGCAAAGAGGTTGGTTACCGTGAAAATCAGTACAACAGGACTTGATGTAAGGCCTCAAGTTTCCACTTTCATTTTATTTTCATCAAAATAAAATAAGAAATGAAGTCCAAAATATATTTACTTTTAAAGACAAATTCAGACATTACTCTTTACCAAAAAATTAAATAAATAAAAAGCATGATATGAAAACATGGAATTCATTTGGATAATTTTAAACATGGAAGGATAGAGAAATGAAAATTTACTTTCAAATGAGAGATAAAATGATATTTTAATGGTTACAAATAGTAATCAAAAAACTTATTGTAAACCATTTAAAATAGGCTCAGTTTGCGTGTTAGTGCTTCTGGTCCAATTAAGTTAGCCCCAAAACAGTTGAGGATATCTTTGTCTTTTAAATTGAGGTTATAAATGTCTTTTGATCTTAATATTTAAAATCAACAATTCTTTAATCGATTGCTTCCTCTAAAAACTTATGCACATCCAATATGTTACTTTTTTTACATGTAAATTAAAAACGAACCATGTTTTTTAAAAGATTTGTGAAAGAAACAATGAAAAAAAATCTTATTTCATATTTATATTTTACCTTTTTTGCTAGAGACATAAACTAAACAAACAATTACTTTTACCACCACTCTCGTTTCAAAGGATTTAATCCAAAAAGGATTCCAATTTCTCATTTCAATGGACAACTATGCCTACTTTAGCTCTGTTGTTGATGACACTCGAATTCTTGGGCAAAAACTACCGTCATGTGTTTTCTTGCATACAATTACAAAGTGGGATGGAAATAAGGTCGGTGATCATTTAGCGAAATTAGCAAGTAATATTGATGATTCTGTTTAGATAGAAAGTTGTGCCCCCTTCTGTAGTCTCTTTAGTCCCATCTAATTGCATCAGTATTCGTGTTCATCAATAATATTCACAACCTTTTCACGTAAAAAAAAAAAAAAAAAGATAGAGAGAGAGAGAGAGAGAGATCTGATCCAAAAAGGATATATATTTTTCCCTCCGTCCATATAAGTTTTTCAACATTAAATCATCAGGCCCAGTAGATAAAAAATTGCAGGCCCATTGATTTAAAATATTTTAGGCCCAGTAACTTTTTCAAGAAGCAGAAAATCAGGCCCAAAAATTAAAAAGTAAAAGCAGAATAATCAGACAATAGAAAGAAAGAAGAAAAAGCATAACCCAAAAGAGGGAGGGACTGTTTGGCATTTTGGCAAACCAAAAATTACGTTATGAAGGAAAACGTCGAGAAAGAAACCGTTCTTTAGAACCTAACTAAAGCTTGTTGTCTCGCCGGAGCACCGCGATTTTCCGGCCGTCGCTAGGCTCCGCCGCTTTTGCTTGGCCGTCCGCCACAGCAGCCGCCGCTTGCAGGTAACACCTCCTCCTCTGTTGTTCTGGTTCCGTTTCTCTCTCTTTGTTATGTTTGATTTTTGATCTTCAGTTCCTACATAACTTTGATTTTTGTCTTAATGGTTCCTTGTTCCTAATTCCTTCTCCTTCCTTCTTATCTTTTCAATTCCTTAATTTTCATGCATAACTTTTCGTTCAGCAATTCAAACATTCTTCACCTCCTACCCTTAACCTAGTTTTTTTCCCCCCTTTCTCTTGTTTATGATTATTGTTATTGCTATTTTAACGGTTGCAGTTAATTGATTTAGATTTTTATTTTATGTTGGTAGTAATTTGTGTTGCTCAAGTGAGCATGGTTGGTATGAGTGAATTCGTTTGATATATATTGGTACTTAAGGTTGTAGAAATTAGTACTTTTTTTTTTCTTTTTCAGTCTCCTTTTCAGATTTGGATTTGTGATTTTAGAACTTGTGAGCTTTATTCCCCGCTTTTAATGTAGTATATTTGGTTGCTGCTTCTAGAGATGAATGCAGTTGCAACCTTAATATCAAAAGCCTCTCACTTGTTCTTTATGTGATGTACTGATAAATGATCTTTTAAATTCTGCGTCGCGGTTGAGATTGTCAAGTATTATTGATGGCTGCATGTGTGGTGGGTGCTTCTGCCCTTTCAATTGGTGTTGTTTTGGATTTGATGCATCAATTTTTTACTTGCAGGTAGTAGGATGTAAAAGAGGGGTCTGAGTCATTGGCACAGAATGCTTCAGCACCAAATTGTACAATCGCCTGCAAGGCTGGGCCTCACGAACCCGAATTCACCATCGGTTCCGAACACTACCCCGCCGAAGCTCCCTCCTTCGCAGACCCATCACCACCAGCCCCACCAAGACCGCCATTCATCTGCTGCCCCTTCCGCGGCTCTCCTCTCTCTTCTCCCGCCCCTCCCCAGAGCGCAAGCACTCCTTCAACAAATGGCTTCCTTAGCTTCTAAGCTCTTTGAGGTGTCTCCCAACATGTCGCTTTGGGTCACTGCATCCCGAACATCCCTCCCTACATTCCTTCCTTCCCAAGGCCAAGCGCATTCATCTACCCCTCTCGATTCTATTCCTTCCACAACCAAAGAAATCCTTTCGCTCTTCACTGCTCTTCAAACCCAGATCTTTGAAGCCGTTGCCGAACTCCAGGAAATTCTTGATCTGCAAGATGCTAAGCAGAAGATTGATCGTGAGATTCGTGCAAAAGACTCGGCGCTTCTTGCATTTGCCAACAAGCTCAAAGATGCTGAACGGTGTCTCGACATTCTTGTTGATGACTACTCTGATTACCGCCGCACCAAGAGGTTGAAATCAGGAGATGGAAGCGAAGATGATTCTTTGACTTCCTCGACTGTCTCATCGCAGCTGAAGCTATCGGATATATTATCATATGCTCACAAGATAAGTTATACAACCTTTGCGCCGCCAGAATTTGGAGCTGGGCAAGCGCCGCTGCGTGGTGCGCTGCCACCTGCACCACAAGAAGAGCAAATGAGAGCTTCGCAGTTATACAACTTTGCAGACCTTGATGTAGGATTTCCTAAAGATGTCGAGTCCAAGGAGAAAACAGTCGAGGCTATTATTGAGCCTCCACCTCCACAGCTGGTGGACGCCAATCCACTTGCCAATCTGTCTGCAATTCAAGGGCTGCTTCCTCCCAATTTTGCAGTTCCACCCGGTTGGAAGCCTGGAATGCCCGTACAGTTGCCTATTGATCTCCCAATTAAGCCCCCGCCTGGGTGGAAACCAGGGGATCCTGTGCCATTGCCACCCATGGACTCACTTCCTGTACCAAGATTCGAGGAGCAACCATTACACCACCACGTTCCTCAGCCTAAGCAACCTGAAGTTATTCAGGTGCAACATGTTAATTTGGATCTTGGAGGAAGTGATAGTAGTGATTATAGCAGTGATGAAGCCAGCTCTGATGATGAAGATTGAGTAATCCATGAAACTCCTGATCTCAAGTTGACAGCTACACTGGTAAGTGCTTTTGTTATGAATTTTTTTTTTTTTTTGAAATACTTGGAAATGCATGAGCAATTGATTGAGTTTCACGTGAATTCCCAACATCAATTCTATTCCAATAATTTGCATATTTAGCACTTGATGGTTATTAATTTAAGGGTAAAACCTTATTTTAGTCTTTGAGAGGTGCACTCCTTTCTCCTTATTAATTTAATGCCCTCCATCCATTTGAGTCTAATGGTGCTTATTTAAAAGCTGACTTATAATTTGAAACATTATGTGGAATACCATTTCAGCCAACCAGGCCACGTAATTTTGTCATTTTTATCTCCTACTCCCTTCTCCTTCTTCCCACACCATCTTGAGCAGAACCTGTCCAGCCAGTATGCCATGGTTTCCCTTTTTGTCATTGTTACTGACAGAGATAATGTAGTTTCCACTTAAATCGGTGCTCTTATAAAATGGAAATGGCAATGACAAGAACAACTCCGTCTTGTTAGTTGGTTGAGGTGTCATTCTACTTCATCTTGCAGTATTGCAAACCGGTTTCAAAGTTCAATACATTTAGGGACTAAACTCAAGTGGATGGAGGGATGAAATTTTTGGGGGATTTCAAGTTTTAGGGACTAAACTGGCCTGTGTTATTGGTCCTTTCTGTTGATACCTAAGCTTTGAGTTGTATGATGATAACTTCAAATAAAGTAGCCAATGTTATTGATCCTTTCAATTGTTACCTAAACTGGCCTTGGCCTATGTAGGATAATAACAGAACTTTTCATTGCTAAGTATGTAATTTTTTGGCATTTTGATTGATATGATTGTGGTACATAATCCATCGTTTCTGCTGTAGGCTCTATGAAACAGAAAGCATTCTAAATCCATGCTTCATGATCTTTAAAAATTTCAACAAGCACTGAATTTACTGTAGTAGAGGGTTGTGTTTTTCAAGCTATGCTACTAATATATTGCTCTATGAACAAGATAATATATCAGCCTAATTTACATCTGGTTCTAATGATTACTATTTTCTTACCTAAACAACTGAAATACTCTATTATGACAGGTTTATGCCCAATTGTGATGAGGAACCTTCTGTTACATGCAAAATCAGCTGATCCAAATTTAGTGCATGAGCTTCTGCTACTGGAATAGTGATTGTGGCAAATTTGTTCAATACCAATAATTACAAGTTTTGATGGAGGATGGTTTCTAATTTTATGAAAAGATTTGTAACTTGGATTCAGCAAAAAATCGTATGTACACTGTTTAGAAGTCTAAACCCATTTTCTCGCCAATTTGTATGAATTTTATCTGTGTATTAGTCACCCTTCAACATGTACGTAATTTCTGTTTGCTTATCTGCTGAATGGAAGCACTAGGGTACTGATCTTGCAAACACAAAATGAATGCAGAGATGATATTTTTTGAATCTAAGTAAGAACTTCTAATAGTTATTCCTTAACTG
The DNA here is from genome assembly GCA_003254905.1 of Nissolia schottii. Classification (NCBI taxonomy): domain Eukaryota; kingdom Viridiplantae; phylum Streptophyta; class Magnoliopsida; order Fabales; family Fabaceae; genus Nissolia; species Nissolia schottii. The sequence goes on along the minus strand of QANU01047353.1, from coordinate 502,310 downwards.
TAGTCAACGAAGCCTTCAATTTCGAGTAGCACATGCAACTCGGGTCGCGCATTTGGCTATGGCAGGTGAGTCTCAGCAGAGATAACTGTGTGCATAAGGTCTCGAAGCTGGGACTTTGCTTAAGCAATATCAAGTCGCTTACCACTTAGACCAACCTTCGTTGGTTGCAACATGTGTCTATATCATTAACTAAAGAGATGCCCAAGTTTAACTTTTATTTGGTGTCTAATGTTTCTTCTTTTTTTATTTACCCTTATAAATAATTTGTTTAAAAATATTTCAACGGATAAAATTATAATTTGCCCATCCTAAATTACGTGCACTTTCCTATTGGAGCACAAACACCTTGCCAATTTACAATAATGCTAGTATGCCACCAGTCTTAATTTATATTCTAGTAGAATTTCTTTTAAATAATTGAAATAGAAATAACTGATTTTGAAAGAGTTACTTTTTTTTAGAATAATAAAAATAGAAATATCATGTGATGTGAGAATAAGTTCCATGATGTAGATGAGAAGGTGGTTTTGGTATTTAACATCACTTTGGTTTTAGAATAGCGCTACTCTTTGTGAAAATGAAAATCCAAGGCCAAGAGATTGTCAAATCACGAGTCTCATTCATTCACTCTTCGTTTCTTCTGCTAAAAGAAAAACATACACGAGCACTAACGGGGGTTGGTCCAAGTAGTAAGCGGCTTGGTATCACTTAAGCAAGGTCCCGAGTTCGAGACCTTGTGAACGCATTTATCCCCGCTGGGAGACTCACCCGCCATAGCCAGGTGACAATGGAACAAAAACTTGTCTACTAAAAAAAAATTATCCTCAATTGACTTGCTTAATTTTAAGTTTGACTATTGATTTCGATCGTTTACACTATCAATATCCCAACTCCAACCGTGTAAAATCAAGCTACCACTTTCAATTCAGTATCTATATATTTTGTGAAGTTCCTCAACCCACTTTTGCTAACATGAGACTCAAAAAAGGTAAGGTTTCTTTCAAATATAAATGTATGTATCAGGATTTTGCCAAAACTATTGTATGGTCAAAAAGGGCTTTGTTAAGGTTATGTATAGTTTAAGGATCATGGTGTCTCTAGTGGCTGAGAAAGATGAAGGGAAAAGGGTCGAATGACATGTGTCAAAGTAGCAGCGCTGAGAGGGCGTTTCTCTGCTTGTGGCCGAACATGGGAAAAAGGGTTAGGCATTGGCAATGGCAAGTGCTGATGAGTGTGGGGTAAGGGAGCTGAGGCTGTAGAAGATGAATCTGAGGATGGTGTAATTGGGAGCGCATTGTGATCAGCAAGTTGGGGAGACACATCCATATTTGGCCACACAAATGTCCCTTTTGGCTTGCAAAGTTGGAAACCACTTCTCAACTTCTCCATCCTTGCCTCTTTGTCCTTTGTTGTGCTGTTTTGGCGCATCAGTGTATCCCTTGATGAAGGCAATAACTCTGCTGGAGTAGCTGATTCTGACATCCCCAATTGCTCCTGCATCAATTGGTCAAGCAAATTTCATTTATTCCTTTAAGCTAGAAGCCGAAGAATTTGATAATGATAGATTTTCTTTGTACCTCACTGCAAGCAATCAAAATCATATAGTCCAAGAACACTTAATAAAATGAGTAGTAGCAGTGATTGTGTTACCGCCATGGCGCTCAAGGTGATGGAAATCTCCTTCAGTTGTTCCTCAATTTTGGCCTTCTTTTTCACCAGCTCTGCATACATCTCCTGCAATATAACAAAGATGCAAGCAGTTAAAACACCACACTTAATAACAATCATGCAACCTTCCAAATTGAAATACTCAGAATTCAGATTAACAATTAGCACTAGCTAGACCTAATTGTATGCATGCAATGCATGGTTCACCTGAATTGGAAGCAAGGAATCGTGGTCCTCCAAATTCAAACTGGACAAACAGGAAGTAGGGGTTGCCACGGACACAGTGGCCAGTGCTTCTTCTCTCTTCTTCGATGCAAGCTCCTGCATTTCTCTGTTCATTTGCAATCAACCAATACCAATTAAGTAACTAATAATAAATTGATGACAGATAATTAATTGAAGCCTTTAATTAATTAATTAGTTAGTTACTGTTTCAACTGAAGAATGTCTTGCTTGATCTCTTTGAGTTGCATCGTAAGAACAGTATCATGTGGACTAATAGTGATGCTATCACCAAGGGTCCATCCAGGGGGAGGAGTCCAGTAAGGGTCTTGGACCCCTGCTTCGCGCCTGATATCGACAAGATCAGCGCTCTCCAACCAGTACTCCATCGCCCCCTCCGCGTTGTGCCGCCGCCGGAACCTCTCGGATCCACCCGGCGCCACCTTGCCAGCCATGTGCTTCAGCAAATGGTCCAGTAGACCCGTATCGCCAATATAATTCCGAGCTTCTGATCTCAGCGCTGCCCTCATTATTGGGTTCCCATACACAGCTCCTTTCTCCTTCATCACCTTCAACATGTTCTCCTCAGCCAACTTATACCTACAACAAATTAATTAATTAACAGTACCAGTTCACGTGCATAATTAATTAAAATGTGGTAATGTAAGGTCTGAAACTGATGCCATGTCCTATTTTTGAAGGATTTAACCAGTGTCAATCTCTGCCTTGTACTCATGAACAACATTAATGCCAGCTAGCTTAACATATTAAGAACCGAAAATGGCTCTTGATTAAGAAACAAACAATTAAATACCACTTAGCTATTGAAGGAATCTAAAGTGTATACTGTAATTAATAGTAATTAATGCAAGCAATTTACACATTATGATTGAAATTATGATATATATACACCTTTCAGCAGACCATCTGTCAATTACAGGTTTTCGCTGCCTGGTTTTGTTCTTCTTGTTGCTATTAACGACGGCGTTTTGCTTCTTCTTGGCGCTGCTGGCGCCACCATTTCTGTTACATGGACGAGTCTTGTTCTTCTTCTTCCTCGTAGCCACCACTTGATCTTCCTCACCTCTCTTCTTTCTCTTGTTGCTCTCATTAACAAGAGCGTGAGCAGCACCTCCTTCTTCTTCTTCAACGGCAACAACGCTGGGCCCATTTGGCTCTGATAAAATAGGTGGAAGCATCAATTGGGCCTGGTGGCAGCCCAAGAAGCGGACCTGGCGTTGTTTCCCCCACTGCACCATCCCGGCGTACTTTAGCTCAGACCAGCATCGTCCCTGCTTAAGTTGCTCTTGGGGCGAGGCGACCTGGTGTGTGGGGAGTCTCCTGTGAAGGGCACTAACGGCGGAGTGGAAGGGCAAGACGCACTTCTGGTCGAGCGCGGGAAGCTCCGAGAAGTGATTCCGAAGAGAGTGAATGCTCGGGTACCTCAGCGAGACCAGGTTCTCGGCTTCGTTAATCTCACTCACCTAATCAAAATTCCATAATTAAATTAAATTAGATGGAGAATTTAAATAAAAAAGGGATCAGGTGATCAGTGAGTGAGCTTTTGTGTATACCATAGCGACGCGGACAGAGTGGAGTTGAAGGGGGGAATTGGGAGGAAGGTTGGAGTGATGGATTTCGTGAAACGCTCCCACTTGCAGCTGCAGCTGCTGCTCCGAATCAGAAGCTGCTGCAGCAATATTCATGTCGCTCTAGTTTTGGAAAAATGAGAAGGAGTATATATGAGTAAATGTAAATCGGAGAGTAATCATTACGATTCCCATTGTGATTCTTTTCTGGTGCTGCTGCTATACGTGAGTGTAAGTGTGTGTGCGCATTCTGGTGCAGAGTTCGTTACGCCCTCACTCAATTTCAAACCGCCAAAATGCTCTCTCGTGTCGCGTCAGAGAGAGAGAGAGAGAGAGCGAGATATTCATTTTCACGCGCCTATGTAGGAGAGAAGCACAGAGTGGAGCGTGGGAGTGTTTATTTGGGAAGCAGAAAGAGGCGCGTTTGATCGCGTTGGAGTGTTTTTCCGTTTTGGTTACTCAGTAGGACTAACGAACAAGTAAGGAGAGAGTGTAATAACGATATGAAATCTTCAGCGCAGCAAATGGGACCATCACTCACACGGAGGGAGGGCTCTTCTCTCCCCTTCCATTATACGCACAAATTGCAAAACAATGTCTGTGGAATGTAGTAGCAAATTAATTATTTAGGAAGCTGAGAGAGGCGCGTGTAACCAAATGGGTAACGAACAAGAGGGGGGCGAGGAAGGGGGGGGGGGGAGAGATTATGATAGTTGTGTGCGGCCCATCACATGTAATTACTTATATAGAAGGTTTAGACTTGACTCTAACTACAAAGTTGTAGATATTTATTTTATTTTATTTTTTAATTAGAGGCTTAAATTAGTTCAATTGGGATATGTGTAACACAAGTTATGACATTTTTACTGTCACAATACAGTGTTGTCAAAAAATTCGAATTTAAACATTTTGTTTATCTAATTCTAGGTCCAAACTCTATAAATACAACCCCAAAGAAGAGAGGGAATCACATTTGAAGTGAGGTAACCCTAGGAGAGCTCTAAGGTGCGAAGACGAAGACTTTGGAGTGTGATGCGATGAGGGAGAGATCTCAATTTGCCCCCAAGTCAAATCTCTACCATTGTTCTTCCATGGAATCTTTATTTTTTGGTTTTGTTTTCTTTTCTTCTCCTTCTTCCATTATGAATTAAGTCCTTACTAAGGCATTTGATGTAACCGTTTTTTTCATGATGTTATCATAAAACCTATTTATTATTCAATTTTTCTATCAATGTTAATTAAGTTTCTATGAATTGTTCTTAATGCTTTTGATTAACGGACAATTAATTGAATGAATTATTGTCTTGCATGAATTTGAGAAAAGGAATGTGAGAGTGCTCCCTTATAGAAACCATAGGTTGAGCGAAAATCCAAGAGGAACAAACGCAACCTATGTGGTTATGTGTGGGGAAATTCAGAAATCATTCATGCTTTTAATGGATTAGGTTATGCCAAGAGATTGGGTAGTCACTCTAGACAAAGATAATCGTTCGACCTCGAGAGAGGCTTGTGATTAGGATAGGAACCCCGACCATTAGTTAACTAGATTAATAATTGAATAACAATGTTTTAGGATAATTGTGTATGTGTGTTTATGAACACGCCTAAGTCTAGAGTAGGGAAAGTCAATTGCCCTAATTTCCATCTCCATGCATAGCCTTTCTCACCTTCTATTTAGTTGTTATTTTTTTCCTTATTATTTATATATTTTATTTTATTATTTTTAAAACCAATTTTCCAAAACTCTTCCAATCAATTTAATCGAGTTATTTGTCAATTAAAATCTAGTGTAATATTATCTTTATAGATTCGACAACCTGAGTTTTAATACTCATTCTTCTTATATGAACTAATGCACTTGCTAGTGTTGTAAAATTCACATAATCTGTTAAGTCATACCCTCAAAACGCTAGGGACCAAAAAGCCCTTAGGGCCAAAAGCCCTCATATAATGAGGCCCATAGAAATAAGCTCATAGGGACAAGATTGACCCGTGAGCCGATCATTGTATTAAAAAAATACTTCTTTTCTTTTTCTTAAAAAATTTTAATAATTTTTTTTAAAATACATTAATAACTAAGATGACCCAAACATAAATTAGGCAAAAGCCACAACAAGCTTAAGCAAACAAAAAAACACATTTTTTCCACACCAAGATGATTTTAGCAAGTCTAAAAATAAATGAAAGAATCCATTTTTCAAAAAGTAAAAAAAAACTGATAATATAAAAGGAAAAAAGAAAAGAAAAAGAATAAACCAAAAATGAAAAGGCTTTACTATTCTTAATCTAACGCGATTTCACATGCAAAAGGGGATGTGGGGGCTTGAAGGTAGAACAGAGAAAGAGGTTGTTCGTCTTTGTCGAGCTTCATCTCCACTCTCCCTTCCTTTGTGACTCACACCCTCCATAAGCGATGCCTCCACTTCCATCGTCACCCACCATCAAGATGGGTGGTGTTGTGAAATCCATGAGCCGAAATGAGAATAAGGGGAGCAATAGTGATAACAATGATGGCCGTTTGTTGAAGTTATTATTAATGTTGGTGAGAGCAATCATGGATGCTAGTTCTAAAAATGTTAAATAAGAGAGCATTGCTTCTTCCGTGCCCAATGGAGACAAAGAATCGAACACATTCTGTTGTTGTTTGGTTGATTATCCATGATTTTTGTGTTATGGTTATGGGCATTATTAACCTCATCAAGGGGGTGGTAAAGATGGAGGCAGGCAGTGAAGGGAGTGGTGACGTAGGTGGTGGTGGAGATATGGTGGAAAGGTGGGTGGTTCAGGGATGTTTTTCTTGACAATAAGCTTTTGGGATTTGGGATTCATACACATTTTGGTGAGGGTTAGTTAACCACACATCAAGATGTGTAAGAATCCCAAACTCCAAAAAGTTAATCGCAAGAAAAACACCCTAAAATCACCTATCCCTCTACCACCACCACCACCACAACCACCTACACTACCACTCCCATCATCACAACCATCTCCACCACCCCATGATGATGCTGATAAAGCTCATAACCATAAAACAGAAACCATGGTTGATCAATCAAACAACAACAAAAACGTGTTCGATTATCTCTTTCCATTGGGTACGGAAGAAGCAAAGCTCTCAAATTTAGCATGGCACGAACCAGTATCCATGATTTCTAGCACCAACATCAACAACGGCTTCAAAAAACCGCCATCGTTGTCGCCCCCATTCACATTTTAGGTTGTGGAGTTTACAGCACCACCCATCTTGATTATGTTGTTGTTGGTGGTGGTAGAGTTCTCACAATCTTAGTGAAAAAAGGTTGCTCTTGTGATTGTTTCAGAATGGTGTGGAGGTAGAAGTCTACAAACTCTGTGTTCCTTTATATATCATGAAACTCTTCTTGAAATTATTATTTTTGAGAAATATAGGTGTCCAAGTACATGCATATCAAGGTAGAAAAAGTATTATTATGTACATTCATGTAAGAGAGATGTTATATTTGTTCTTTATTATGGCTTACCCTTCTTTCTGTCTAAGGATTTTAATAAATTATTACTTTGAAAAATACTAGAGTCTCATAACTATTTAATCTAATTATCCTCTTAACAACTTCTTTGAGTGCACTTGACAATAATATTCTTTTTTTTTTGCCCTCAAAATTGCCAAGTGTCTTCATCGAATGGTTAGGAGAATAATTAGGCTAAATAATTAGGAGACTCTATCACTTCTATTTCTATGTTACATTTCATATTTTATGGAAAACAATTAAGTGCAAATAAGTCCATTGCATAGCACATAGTATAGTGAACCAATGTCTATATCTTTGAGTTGGCATGAACACATGGACAAAACTTCCACCTAATTACCGCTGTCGAACACCAAACCAATGTTTACGTTATACTTCAAACAACAATTTGAATTCAACATTATGCATATTTAAATATTTTAATCGTTTCACTAAAATTGGGTAGGTTTAAATGGTTTGATATATTTTTTTAACAATGTTTATTTCAATTCTTTTGTATTAAAAAAAAACCTAACGCTAAGAGAAGGCATTTCTAAAATAGTTAAAGAAATCTAAATACATTAATACATATTTAAAATATTTATTAAGGTATTTTATTAATGCGTGAATAAAAGAAGGGTTAAGCTAATAAGTGCCCTTTAAGAGACTTAAAATAGAATATTTTAATGTTTCCAATACTTTTAATGCATTGAATATTTTACATTTTTATTTTTCTAATATGTATTTACCTTTTATAAGTTTCGTAACAAGTGCTCTTAGGATACTTGTTAGCAAAAACTCATAAGAATCAAGGCGAAGCCTTGAATACCGGGCAAGCAACCTAAAAAAAAAAGCCCATAAGAAAATGTAACCATCATCAAATGTATGAATGATCATCTTTGATCTTTACATTGGGTTTGAAACTAGCACCATGCCACCAACACATCAAATGTATGAATGCAATAATCTATGATCGGACATGTATTGAGAGTTTATTTATGTAAGAAAAACATAAGTTCAATGTACAATATTAGTAGTTAGCGAGAATCAACTACTTTACTTTTATCTTTGTCCCTGTCCGTTAATAAGTAATATTTTTTTTTACTTTTAAATATATTGTTGACTTAATGTATCTAAATATAAACATTTTTAGATACATTGAGTCAATAATATATTTAGATGTGAAAAAAATACTCCTTATTAGTGAAGGGGGAGTATTAATTATATTACATTAATTATGGATAAACTAATATATATATATATATATA
>QANU01047353.1:390509-493956 GCA_003254905.1 Nissolia schottii | reverse complement strand
AAAAAAAATATTAAATAATTTTTCTATTAATAATTGTAAGGAATCATTATGAATGTAATTGTTCTTTTTACTCTATCAAAAAATAATTATTCTTATTTTTTTTTCTTTAGACTGTATTTGTTGATTTTTCATGTTTGACAAATAAGAATTAATTGGAATTAATTATAATAAATTAAAATATTTTAGTTTGAATATTATACCTTTTAAAAAAGATATTAACGACTCTTTAATTTATACTTTTGAATCTTTTCTGGTAAATTATTTTTAAATGGATTTATCATGAATATAAAAAACATGTCAATTCAAATCATCAATTTATTAGTTATATCTATCAAGACGTTTTTTTTATTCGGAAAAATTATAATAAATTCCTATAATAATTAAATTAATGTTAAATTAAAAAATTATTTTATTACTTTTTTTAATGTAACATTTTCTAGAATCTTACATATTAAAAAATTAAAATTAATTGTGATGAATACTTGTGCATTAAATGTAATATTTTATTTATTTATTTATAATACTCTATTATTTCTCAAATAACTCTTTAATTTTAGAAAAAAATTAGTATTAGGCGTTAGGATTTCTTGGGGACCACTAAGGAGGGTTAATTAAGAAAAATGGCCAATAACATTTAAATTATTAAGAAGGATCAACTTCATTCTTATTTAGGATGAAAGACCAAATAATTGTTAGCACTTAACAACAGTACCCTTTAGCTATAACAACCCTTAGATTAGAATAAGGAATTAGTAGTTAGGATTAATTAGGTGTTTATTTAAGCTTATTTGATTAAAAAAATCATATTTTTACTTTAAAAAACAGTTTTCATATATTTAAATCATTTTTTAAATTTAATCTGAATTCCAAAAAAATATGCTTTCAACTTTTAATCAAAAGCTAAATGAAATAGCTTATCAAAAAAAATCTAATTTTGGCTTTTTTTATTTTTATCTGGAACAAACACACTCTGTGCTGTAATTTTAATTTATGTTGACGACGAAGATATTTGAAAGAAACTTAGTTGAAGAATAAAATCTTTATATAGAGCATGTTTCAAATTGTTTTTATTAGATATTAGATATGCCTACAGAAGCTTTAATGCTATGCCTTTTAGTTTAAACGGTAGGAGGTTCATCTCTTAATTACTTGTTAAACAAGCTGCTATTTGAACATCATGTCTCAAAATAATTACCGTATATTTGTATATATAATAATAAATAAGCTGAATATCAAATAAATAAATCAATAAAAACCATATCTTTTATTCGCTACCGTGTAGATTGCTTTAAGGCTCGCAGATTGTAGGATTTGTTTGTTTGTTTGTTATTCTTAGTGATATGGATCTTCAAAAGGATGATCGTTGGGGTGAAATCTTTGTTGGGGGGAGAAGTGATGCTTCATTGCTTTCCACCATCCTTGGATGAGTGTAGAGGGATCACAATAATAAGGTTTATAATGTTGTGTGTTTTACAGGCCACATTGGTGTTGTGTGCAATATTTTAGCAGAGCTGTTTGCCATTCTCTATGAACTGCTTTTAGTTTGGAAATATGACTATCATAGAATCCTTTGTGATTTTGGTGCTCACGAGGCTTTCAAGTTTCACTTGGTACTGCTTGCGAGACACATTCTCTATTTGGGTTAGTTGTTCTTCTCCAAGGGAATTTTATGGGCATTGTGTTTGCTAGGTCTTAGTTAGCCTTTGTTCTTTTACTTTTTAGTTGAATAAAAAAATAAAAATAAAGATTCATTTTTAACTTTTTAGAAGATGATTAAAGAAATAGTTTATAAAAAAAAAGGTAATCTAACTTTAGTCTTTTTAATTAATTTTTTATAATTTGAAACAAATGCCCTCCTATCTTATATCTTACCAAATATGTTAGATACAAATTATATTTTCTATTAACAATCAATTCTTAGTTGCTCTTAATATCTATGCTTATATGATTCATTTGGTGTATGTAAATTAGTGAACTCAATTAAACTATTATGACCATCTTTTTAATTGCATTACAATGCATACTTAAACCTACATTAAGGAAAAAAAAGAAAGTGACTCAAAGAGATATTCTTTGAGTCACTAACATTAGAGGACGAGAAAATATTTAGGTGAAACAAAACGTTACCTTATTTTGTTAGCATAGTGTCAGGGCCCAAAAAGCTCTTAGACCCAAAGCCCTCATAATACAAAAGGCACACATGGTAATAAGCCCACAATACTAGGGCTAGCTTGCAGGCTAATTCTTTTTATATAAAAAAAAATGTTTTACCTTTTTTTTCCATACAGTCAATATTTTATTTTGAAAAGATACACTAATAACTAAGTTTAACCAAACATAAATTAGGCAAAAGACCTAAAAAGCTTAAGGAAAAAAAAAACCTCAACACTAAGATGATTTAACTAGCCAAAAAATGAATGAAAGAGTCCACTTTTAAAAATTAACAAAAAAATTCATAAATAACAAAGGAAAATAGAAGGAAAAAAAAAACAAATGTGAAAAGGCATTACAATTCCTAATTTAATGTAGTTTTACTTGCAAAAGGGGATGGGGTGCTTGACAATAAAATTGGGAAAGAGGTGGTTCGTCTTTATTGAGTTTCTCCCCTCTTCTATGATCATCCTCACACTCTCCACAGGCAATGCCGCCACTTCCACCACCACCAACCCTCAAGGTGGGTGGTTTTGTAAAATCCACAAGCTGAAATGAGAATCAAGGGATGTGAATGGCGACGTCAATGGCAGTTTGTTGAAGTTATTGTTGATGCTGATGCCACCGAACATGGATACTAGTTCAGGTGATGTTAAAAGAGAAAGATTTGCTTCTTCTGTGTCCAATGAAGATCGATAATTGAACACGTTTTGTTGTTGTTTGGTTGATTAGTCATGGTTTCTACATTATGGTTATGATCATTATCAGCATCATCACCAAGTGGTGGAGATGACCATCTCCACCACTGCTAATAACACTCATAACCATAACGTAGAAATCATGGATGATCAATCAAACAACAACCGAATGTATTCAATTATCTCTCTACATTGTGCATGGGAGAACCAAAGCTCTCTTCTTTAACATCACCAGAACCAGTTTCCATGTTTGCTCGCAACCAACATCAACAATAGCTTCAACAAATCGTTGTAGCTTCCGCCGTCGTTCACATCCATTTATTCTTATTATAGCTCATGGATTTTAATTAAATGACAAATTGGTGTGTAAATTAGTAAATGATAAAGATAAATACTTCTCAATTACTCTACTAGCACCCGTAAACTTCTCGCTTTTAGTGTAGTGGTGGTTTCATGTGTGTGAGTCGCCATCTCTGTACACCAACAAAATATGTTAGTGCATGAAAGCAAAAAAAGCTCTTAACAATCTTAAGATTCAAATTTAAGTTGTTCAACATTTATTATATGAGTGCCTAAAAGTGATGTATTGGACTTATGCCCAACTAAGAAGTTCTCGGGCAAAAGAAGCATATAAGTCCTCCTATATGTAGTTGCCCATGTTATTTTTCTACACTCAATTATTCTAAGTTCTGACCAGTTCTAATAGCAAATAACCATAGTAAAAGAAAGGGAAAAAAAGGAATGAAACAATGAAACATATGATTAATTAAGATAGGATGCTAGTAAAAGAAAACAAGAAAAGTAGTATGCACCTAATCCTGGTTCATTCCTATAAACGAATGCTCAAGAGTATCTCATTTTTTCCCTACAAAAAAAAAAAAATAAAAACAATATCTTTTAACAAAGTGGCATATGCTTCTACTCTTATATATGCATGATATGGGATAAACTTGAAGCAGCTAGAAAATTTTTGATGTAAAACCAAAGCGTATAGATATATTGAAAATTCATAAAAAAAAATTTGAAACTAATTTGACACGGTTTTGTCTCTCTTATTTACAACAACGAGCACTTGCTACTCTAAAGATTAAATTATGTAACAAAATAAAGAGGTTAGGTATACTCTTAGAGTTAAAAAAAAAAAAAAAGTATTGCTATGTATCAATTCAGCACTCTAATTTTTTGATCATCATCGTCTCTTATTATTTTCATTATATTTTTAATTAAATATTTAAAATGTGTTTAGCAATGAAAATGATATACAGCAATATGTTTTAAAAAAATGTGGAGAGCGCTTATAAATTTCTTAATAATAACAATTTTATCTCCTTTCAATCATACTAAGCATTGTGCACAACAATAAGAAACTATACAAAAGCAGGTTAGAATGTGCATGGTTAATCCAACAAATAAAAATCAGAGACACAAATTTTAATTTAAGAATCTTCCATCCACTATTTTCAGCTTTTATTTTAAGAAACTACCATTAAATTTTTAGCTTCATAAATTCATAAAAGAAGATCTACGAAACAAATTAATTAAATCTACCAAAAAAAATTCATAAAAGAAGAAGACAAACCCCCAATTAGTCATAACATATCAAAACTATAATAGTTATATACCTAAATGCATAATTATGTTCCACAGGTCCAATCCACAAATTTGTGGCACCCCATTTCTGAAATCATCATCATGTAACTCGGAATATATATGCACCTCGTCTGATGAAACTGGGTGATTTAACCGTAACAATTTATGGAGTGAACAACAAGATTAAATTATAATCCTAAAATTTTCATAATCAATTTAACTTTGATTAAATCACAAAAAACAAGATATTAGAACAAATGATCATGGGATTAGGATACCTCCATGGATGAGGAGCTTGACGAATTCATGATTTTGTGCTTCCGATCTAAAAGAGAGAGAGAGAGAGAGACAAGAAGAAAGAAGGAAGGGACTGTTACGAAGTAAAGTGATAGGATTTAGGTTACCTGAACGGTGTGAGCGCAGTTAGACAACCTCCTCTCCTTTGGGTAAAGTGTGTTGAGTTTGGAGTGTATCAATGGGGGCAACGACCTTACATAGGGGCTAGGGCTAGTAGGCGTGGCCTCTCTTAAGTGTCAAAAATTGATGGACCAAGCTTACCCATCATAACAAGATTTATACACAAGGTTCATAATAATATTTAATATGAGAAATGCTTAATAAAATAGACCTAATAACAAAAATTATCATAATAAAATCAACCTCTATGGCTGACAGATAATAATAATATTCTTTTTTTATTTATGTTGCACCTAAAATTGTCAAATATCTTTATTTTATAGTTAGGAGGGCAACTATGCTATAAGAGGCTCTGGCATTTCTACGTTACTTTTGCTTGTCGGAATTTATGGAAAGCAATTAAGTGAATTACATAGCACATAGGATTGTGAACCAATGTTTATCTCTTTGAGTTGGCATGACACATGTGGACAAAACTTCCACTTAATTGTCATTGCAGAAGACCAGCCCAATGTTTACGTTATGGTTAGAACAACAATTTGAATCATTACGTATATTTAAATATTTTAATCATTTTCTAAAAATTTGGTTGATTTTAATGATTTAACACTTATTATTTTTTTAACAATGATTTTTTCGATTCTCTGGTTTAAAAAAGTACCTAACGCTAATGAATTCATTTCTCGAATAGTTAAAAAATCTAAATACATTAATATATATATTTAAAGCTTTCGTTAAGATATTTTATTAATACATGAATAAAAATATAACAATTATCAAATGTATGAATGCATCTTTGAACGGACATGTATTAAGAGTTTATTTAAGAAAAGAATATTAGTTCAATGTACACAAAAATTGTACAATATTAACAGTCAACGAGAATCAACTGCTATTAATTATATTCTATTAATGCGATTTTGTTTTAATTTTATCATATATGAAAACCATCAAATCAATTACTTTGAACTTTGACTAAAAAATTATTAATTTGACTATTCCATGTTCATTTTTAAAATACTTGTAAAATATTGTAATACAAAAATTTCTTATTACGTATTTTGTTTTATGGAGAAACCTATTTATATTAACATATCTTTATCAATTTAATTTTATATTAATCGTAGAAAGTATTAAATGAAAATTTCAAAATATTTATTATCTTTGGAAAAATAAATAATAAATATGCAATAATTTTTCTATTAATAATTGTAAAGATTCATTATGAAGATATGTAATTATTCTTTTTACTCTATCAAAAAATAATATTCTTGTTACTGTTTTCTTTTGAACATATTTGTTGATTTTTTGTTTTTGCAAAACAAGAATTCATTGGAATTAATGATAATAAATTAAAGTATTATGGTTTGGATATTATACCTTTTAATGAAGATATTAACTACTCTTTAATTTTTTACTTTTGAATTTACTTTTTATCATGGACTTATCATGAATATAAATAACATGTCAAATCAACTCATTAATTTATGAAGAACAAAAAACAACTCATTAATTTATTAGTTATATCTATCAAGACGTTTTTTTCTCCTGAAAATTATAATAAAATCTTCTATTAATTAAATTAATGTTTAATTAAAAAATTATTACTTTTTTAAATAGAACATTTTCAAGAATCTTGCATGTTAAAAAGTAATAATTAATTGTGATGGATACTAGTGCATTAAATGTAATATTTTTTATTTATTAATTAATATTGTATTCGTTCTCAAATAATTCTTTACTTAAAAAAAAATTAGTATTAGGGATTACTAAGGAGGATTAATCAAGAAAAATGATCAATAACATTTAAATTATTAATAATAATCAACTACATTTTTATATAGGGATAATGACCGAAAACTGTTAGTACTTGAAAACGAAACTCTTTTTACGTATAATAACTCTTAGATTAAAATTATGAATTAGTTGTCTGGATTAATGTTGTGTTTGTTTTGGTGATGAAAAAGTCACTTATTTTATTGAAAAAACAATTTTATATTTAAATAATTTCTAAAATTTAATCTGAAATATATGTTTGATTTCTATTTTTACTTTTTGTTTTCATTTTGTTTCTTTTAGAATTTTATAAAAAATAGTAAAAATAGAAAGGGGAAATAAAAAAATAATTTATAATTTATATAATTTTCTTCACAAAATTTGTAAAAACAGAAAACAAATTGGAAATACTTGGATCATGATCCAAGAGTTGTTTAAAACAAAAGGAAGCAGGGGATTGAAAAGAATTTTGTACAAAATTGTCAACTAGGACACTATATTTGCACAAGATTCGTCAACCGATTTGGCAAATTCTATACAAATTTGCCAACTGGTTTGGCGAATTTGCCCTCGAGTAATGCTTGCTTACCCTAACCCTAACCCAAATCAATAATCCTAACCCTATAAACCTAATCTTAGCCACAACCATAATCCTAATAATCAAACTAAAACCCTAACCCTAAACTCTAATCAAACCCTAATTGTAACCCTAAATCCTAAACAAACCTTATCCCTAATCTTTAAAACCCTAACCCTAACTACTAAAAAATACAACCCTAACCTTAACATTGATATTGAAAACACTAACCCTAATAATCAAACCAAAACCATAACCCTAAACCCTACTCAAACCCTAGCCCTAATCCTAAAAAACAAACATTACCCCTAATCATTAAAACCATAACCCTAACTGTAACTCTAAACCTAACCCTAACCATAAACACTAAAAAATACAAATCCTAACCCTAGCCTTGATATTCAAAACCCTAACCCTAATAATTAAACCAAGACCATAACCCTAAATCCTAATCAAACCCTAACCCTAAAACACAAAACCCTAAAAACAAACCCCACCCCAATATTTAAAATCGTAACCCTAACACTAACACTAAACCTAAACCTAATCCTAAATACTAAAAAATACAAACCCTAATACTAACCATGATATTCAAAATCCTAATCCTAATAATCAAAACACTAACCCTTGATATTCAAAATCCTAATCTTAATATTTAAAAACACTATTACTAACCCTAACCCTAACTCTATCCCTAAACATAAACATAACCATAACCCTAACCCTATCCCTAAATACAAACCCTCACCCTAATCCTAATATTCAAAACCATAACCCTAACCCTAAAACACTAAAAACTACAAACCCTAACCCTAGCCTTAAACATAAACACTAAAACTACAAACCCTAACCCTAACCTTGATATTCAAAACATTAATTATTCCTAGTATTCAAAATCCTAACCTTAACCCTAACCACAACCTTAACCATAATAATCAAACCCTAACCCTAACCACAATCTAAACCATAACACTAACTCTAACCTTAATAATCAAAACATAACCATAACCCTAACTTAACCCTATCCCTAACCCTAAACCCTAAATAATACAAACACTAAGTCTATTTTGGCTTGTTTATTGCTCTAATATGATCTTATATGAGTTTTGGCTTGGGATCATTATTTTTATCTTAGGCCTAAACCTTGAGTTTTTGTGGGTAGCTAGTTTTGTTTTTCACGTGTTTGCCCAACCTACCATTGTTCAAAAATGAAAAGAACTACACATTTCATCATAGTGCGCTCCCCTATAATTTTCCATTCCCAAAGACCAAAATCAATTTAATGGCACCACGAGCAAAAATAGTAATCTTTTGTCACTTATAATCTTGATTATGATAATAAATCCTTATATAATAAAAATTGCACATTTATATAAAATTGAATATAATAAAAATACATAAGTTAAAAATATGTTACATAAGTTAAAATACAAAGCCAACAAAAAACCAAATTAAATTAAACCTAACAAATCCACTAATGTTGAGAATCGGAGTGTGGCGGTCTAGGATGAGGATCGACTGACGTGCCAACCTATGATGGATAAGTATATGGGGTTGGGTAAGGATACACTGATGGTGGATAAGAATGCGGTGGTGGTGATGGTGATGGGTAAGGGTATAATGGTGGTGGGTAAGGGTAAGGGTAAGGGTAAGGGTAAGGGTATGGTGGTGGGTAAGGATAAGGGTAATTTGGTGGTGGAGGATGTGGAGTAATTGATGGGTGAGATGGTGGGTTAGCAGCATCAACATTAGCTGTGGCAGTGGCCTCATGCAGAGTACTTTGGTGGCTTGAAGACTCAGATGTTTCAGCATTACGAACTCGTCTTCGTCTATCTGCTAATCCCGTTCTTCTTCTACGGCGTGTCCTCCTATCACCCTGCTTATCGTCATCAGTGGGCGGTGGAATATTAGTCATAGAAGGCGAAGCTAATTGAAGTTGTTGCCTTGAAATTCGGTCATGCTCCTGTAATGCAGATAGGATACCCTCATCTGATGTTCAAAGCTTCTCCATGTTAAATGCAGACTGAGGATCAACAAACCAAAGATGTTGTTGCTCTGCAATGTCAGCCTAACAAGTTAAAATACAAATAATTATCATCAATAATACATAATAAATCTTTTTCAAAAGATTATTGACATGGAACTTACCACAACTCCTAGAATCGCCGAAGTGCGATCAATCCAACGTCGAGTTATTCTTTTTATACCATTGCATGTATTGTGAACGTGCAATAAGAGGCACACACAATGGTCTCTGACTAACAATTTGCGCTCGTCGATCATGCCAGTAGACAATATATTGCCTATGCACATCTGGCCAATATTGGTCAGTCTTTCCAGCTAAGGTGATGTTATGCAGATGATCCAGCTGATGTGGTCTCATTGGTATAAGTTGATCCATACCAAACTAACACATAACTCTGTCAGGTTGGTGCCACTCAATGATGAAAAAACATATCATAGGGACCACCGCTCGCCTAATGTCTTCCCCTGCCGTGCAAAAGTCGGGAAGTTCTGCTAATATTTCTGCAGTATATGGTTGCCACACAATCTAAGAAAAAGTGAACAAAGTTAGTAAGAACATTATAATCGAAAGTGAAATAATAAAAATACAAATATTTATATAATTACCTCATTTTTCTTCAAGTTATCAAAGAAATGATGATAATACTAAAGAAAATGCAGTGGAGAATCTGATAAAACTTTATGAGTGTGACACCTAATTCAAATTTAAATACAAAAACACATTAGTAATCATAAAATGCATATTGAATGGTCGAAGCGAAAAGAATACACAAACAAATAAATAATACTTACTTAAATCCCAATGGATGAAAGTGTGCACGATCAGCCAGATATTGATTCTAGGTTACTTCGTTGGCGGGTTCAATAAGTGCAGGGGCAAGACGAGGAAATCTATGTCACACCCAACATTGGAGAATAGTGCAAGGGCCTCCAATGTCATGGTGATCATAATCAGTAGCCTTGCAAAGCTCCCTGTACATAAAAACTAAGGCTGATCTCCAACTATATGTTCCAGCAATGACGAAGTCCTCTAGAAGTGGGAGGAACATAGAATGCACCCATGACCCTGAATGGTCTGAAAACAATGTGCCTCCAATAATATGAAGCAAGTATGCTCGTGCAAACTGCTAAACCAAAACATCATTTGCATTGTCATCAGGCTCATTGTTAAGTAACTCAGCTAGCCGTGATATCTGAATGCGCGATCTAGAATACCTACTCTGCACTGGTGGGGGCGCACCAAGTAATTCTTCACATCGATCCACCAAGTGAGCATCCTGAGTCCGACCAATTACAGCATGACCATCAATAGGAAGACTAGAAATAATGCTAATGTCCTCCAACATCATGGTGCACTCTCCAGTAGGCATATGAAAGGTAACACTGTCATTCTATCAAACTTTTTTACATAAGTAAAAATAGTTGATTGTCTTAATCACTACTTAAAAAGTCATATACATAAAATATTTTGATTGGATGATAGTAGATTAATTAAACTCTTTGAACAAATTATATATAATGCAAAAATAACATAATGCTATGTATTTTTTTTTTGTTTGTAAATTATAACTAATTCTCTTATAAAAAAAATTATTTAAATGGGTCAAGCTAGGCCTATCAGGTCAATCCAAAATTACTTTATATTGATTTGAAAAGTGTGAACTGGGTCAATTTTCAAAGCTCGAATTCGGCCTACGAAACTCGGGTTGGGTTAGGTTATTGGGCCGGGCCAGGTCAATCAAAGGACTGAATTGATATATAATTCAAATGAGGGTCTAAAGTGTAAATAAAATAATATTCGCAGGGACATATCACAAAATGCTGCTTTACACAAAAGGAAAAAAAATAAAAATATTGCAATTACTGGAAACGAAGCGTTTAGATTTAGAACATTGAAGAACAGAAATGATGCAGCTTCGTCGATCTTGCTTCCTCTATCATCTCCTTCTCTCATCGCTTTAGGGTTTCCAGATTCCCAATTTCCCCTTCCTTCTCTTCACTCTCCGTGCTCCGAATTCTCCATCGTTTCGTCTCTTCGACTCATCAATTCGTGAAATATCTGGCTGCAAGGTACGATTTCTCGTTCCCTGAGATGCGAGTTTTCGTTAGTTAGGTTAAATATTCGGTGGCTTTACAATTTAATCCAATTGCAACGAAAATTGAACCAAAAAAAAAAAAACAATTCACTACAACTCTAATGTTTGAGAATATTGTTTTTGTGTGCAAAATTAATTAGGTGCATGAATTGATTTTTCTGTGTCTGTAAGCTACATTGTGTTGTTTTGACTCGTACCTGTGTTCAACGATTGTGATCCATAAGTTATGCAATTGAGTTGCAGCTGAGGCATGAATTTTTTGGTTCTCAGAATAATTTTCATTTTTTATCAATGTTCACAGGGAATTGAATCTTTTGGTGCATTTGAATTCAAGTAGCATGAGCATATAAAAAACAATATGCAGGCTGAGGCGCAAAACTCGGTGAATCCGAATACTCTCCTTCATCTGGAGAATGGTGTTTCAATTCAAGATGGGGATCCTGGTAATTCCTCATCTCTTTCGAATGCTGTCGTGACTCAGCAGCCAGGTCAGTTTCTTTTTTCCTTTTTTTTGGTCCTTCATCCTTGTTATTTATTGCGAGTGATATAGGGTTTTGATGATTGATGCGTGTGATTGTTGAGAAGTAAACAGTTTTTTTCTCTTACCTGTCATTAATAGCTCCAAAGAAACCGACGAGGCAGTGGGCTGCTTGGACTCGTCAAGAGGAGGAAAGCTTCTTCACCGCATTGCGACAAGTTGGGAAGGTGCGTTCGCATTTATTGATGTTGCTTTTTATATGCTTGTTTCTGTTGTTTATAATTGCTAATTGTGTTACTATTAAATGCAGAATTTTGAGAAAATCACTTGTCGTGTGCAAAGTAAAAACAAGGATCAGGTACCCGTTACGAGGATTTATTATTTTTTCGGTTTTCCGATATTATTCTTTCCCTTGAATGATAATGTTCGGGTAATATTTCCGTTAACATCATGGTTTGTTTTCCTTTTTTGACCCTGTCTCTCCTGGGTGCTGACTTGCAGGTCAGGCATTATTACTATCGGCTTGTGAGACGGATGAACAAACTTCTTGGTCCAGGATTGTGTTTGGATGCCAAAAACTCAAAAGATACTAACGCTGCCATGCTTCGTTGGTAACACATTTTTTGCAGTAGTTGTTTGCCAAATGAGTTACATATGTTAAATGTATTCTATGGACGATTTAGAGTAGCGTTTTGTGCATTAAGTTCGTAATATTATTTCTGTAAAACATATCAAGGGCATATGATGGAGCATTCAGGACTGAACTTAGGCTACATATAGCGAAAATAATGGAAAGAACGGGTTGATATTGGGAGAATGTCTCCTTCGATATAACATCTGAGTTTTCAGATATCTAGTCTTAGACTATTGACTATAAAATCACAATTACTAGTAAGAAATTATCTAAGGGTGAATTTCTTTACTAATCTGCTTAAAGGTGCGTAAATCCCCTATTTAATGACCCTTTTAAGTTCTAGTGTAGACTAGATCCTTTGGTGACTCCATGACACTTTGTATGCTTGGGCTGAACCATTCTAAAATGACTGGTAAGTACGGTAGGACTTTAGTACTAGGCTATCTGCATCAGAGAACCTATGCTTTAAAACTTTTGGGAATGGCTCAGAAGAAAACTAACTTAGTTTTTGATTTTATCATTCTATATTAATTTCCTGAATAAGATTTGGGTAATAGTACTATACTTGTAGAAGTTTTTTTCATTGAAAATTTCTTAGAAATGATAGAGATGCTCTCTTCTCAAATTATCTGACCTTTGACACAGGTGGTCTTTATTAGAAAAGTATAGCTGCAAAGCCTCAAAGCTTCACCTAAAGCCCCGAAGGTTTAAAGTTTTTGTTGAAACCTTGGTTAGTCAAGACTATTTGTATTTGTCTTATCACTTTTATTTTCAATATCTTCAGTATGTGCTGGAGCTCACCTATATTTGTTGCCATGAAGGAGCACCAACTTTTGAAGGACCGGAAGAAGAATGTTAGAAAGAGACCTCTCCAGGGGGTAAATTGTCCTCCGCCTGCTCCTAACACAATCCCAAATCAAAGTAGATCTGGATCACCAGGAAATGATACTCGTGCAGTTAAACTGGTTCTTGTTGATAGTCAAAATATTTTAAAGCTTGGACCTTCAAAACCGTCGGTGAAACGCAACATAAACATGGGCGTTAGCCGTAGTAATTCTAAGGGAGATTCAAATACCATGAAACCTTCGAGGCAACGAAAGAAATCTGGTGATTATTTTTCATTTCTCTTTGAGATCTTTTACCAATTTTCAGCATTAAACTAGTTTTTCTTTTAATGATAATACCATGTGTAAATTAAATTTAAATACATTAATGTTTTTTAATGGAAATGAATTTTTTATATGTCTCCATCAGGTATGATCTCAACTGCTGCATATAAAAAATGGGAGAAGGCTGCAATTGCTGGTGTTTCTTTAGTTGCGGATGCTGCTGAGCATTTGGAGCGTGCTTCCACTGTTAAAGAGGCTGAGCATGACCAGGAGAATACAGGTGGTTTCATCATGATAGTTTTATCTTATCCTTATTAGCAAAAAGGACTTCCAAGAGATATTATTTGACTTCGCGCTGAGTTTTCCATCTTTGTTTCAGGAGAAAAATGTTCTGATCCTGCTAATCATGTCCTGCCCTCTTTGCCCACATTTCTGCAAAATCACTTTGTAGATAACAATGTACAAAATAGTATGAAACTTAAACTCCAGTTATTCCCAATTGATGAACCTACTCGAAGAGCCTTGGAAATGGTGAGCATGAAAGAAAATCAACACACATCTTGCTGTAGTAATTAAAAAGTGCTTTTGTAAACAATTATATATTTATTTTTCTTCTTTCTTTCTTTTTTACCCCTAGGATAAGCATAATCCATACCTGGAGCTCACACTTAGCACCCGAAAGAAGATATCATCAATTTTGGAACATCTAAACCGTAAATGGGGTAAATCAAGTATAGCAATTGGAGAATTAATGCTTTTTCCCTATGGTACTCAAAGGGAAAACTTGGTTAATTATCAGAGATGGGCCCAGGAATCTACTCTTAGTGCAGCAGATATATATGCTATGATTGGCAGTCCGCCCATATTCCGGTTGAGGTACATCATATCCCTGTTGCCCTCTTGATTTTGTTTTTATATATGAAGTAATTAAACAGTAACATGTAAGACATGCAAAGACATCCAGTACTTTGTTGTCTCTTTATTGATCCTCTTACTTTCAATAACTCTCTTCTCTTCTTAATGAAATTCTTCTTTTATCCAAAAAAAAAAGACATGCAAAGTACTGGATTTTATATTATGTTTTTTAATATTATTATGTAGGTAAAAGAACATATGAAATTCCTTTTTCTTTTTTTATTTTTCTGATTACATGGTTAAGTCATAAACATGCTTTCTGTTGAAATCATGAAGTGATGATGGAAAAGTAAACAAGATAGTTTTCAAATGTACAGAGTTATAGAAAATGGATGAGATCAAATTTTTATGAGAAAGTTAAGCTACTTGTACAAATTTGAAAGTTGAATTACTTTAAATATCTCAAGAAAAATTTACCTTTCATTTTTACCATATTTAGATTTTAAAGTGATCATATTTACCTATTTGTGAAGGTATGGTTGGATTTCCAGCACCGAGCTTGAAATATTAAATATGCGAGTGCCCGTATCAACTGCTGGCATGCTTGTACAGCCCAACATTAATGTGAACAATGCCAGGGGTCAGATGGTGAATTTGGTATCACTCCCTATGCCTTCGACAAACAATGGTTCGATGGAGCTCTCTGAAGATCGGGGAACATCCATGATCACAAATCGTGTTGATAATATTATTTCAACTGATTTGCCTAATACTAGAGGCAATGGTGTTTACCTGAATACAAGAACCAATCAATCTTGTGATCCTACAACTAATGTATCGGGGCATGGAAAAACTGTTGGGGATGGAACTGTGACTAGACAACTGGAAGATGTGGTAATTGTCATCCTCTCACTCCTTGTTCTTATGACACAATTCTTCTTGTTACTCCTTGGGATCTTAGACATATTCCACTCCCCTTTCTAGATTGTTAAGATCCAATTAAGCAGTGCTTTTAAGTTTTTAATTGGTACATTATCCAACTGGTTTTGTGTGGTTTGGGAAGATGCATGATCTGTCATTACTAGCATCTATATCTATAACGCTACTTGTATGTATTCCAGGATGAGATGAGATTAAGCAGTGGAACAGGACTGTCGGCTGGTGAGTGGGCTGACAGCCTTACGGACATTAGTGTGGGTGACCTACTCTCAGGAGTTTCTCAAGATGTTGAAGATAATTGCATCGGTCATCCTATTGATGAAAATTGTCATGGTCTTCAGCATATTTCTTTTAGCAGCGATTCTTTTGATGCTGCTATTGCTGCTCACATTTCTAGGCACCAAGAAAAGATGGGACAACCAGCTCTGGCGTCCCATATGTCTTCCATCTGGGATGCTGAAGAAACATGTGACGCCTTCTTGTTTAAAAAGGATCCTATTCCTCATGAAGATGGTCCTTGTTTATCTCCCATTGCCTCGTTAGATTCTAAGAAGGTTCCTGCAAGAAGCTCCGAGTGTGCTGAGAAATTGATTAAGGTAGTTTTTCTTAATTTTGTTATCTACTGATCATTCCTTGCAGAGTGAAGTAAGATTTAATTTTGCATTGTTTTTATGGCAGCCGTCACCTGAAAGAGAGAGGCTTTTGGATGACTTTGCTCAAGCAGAACCTATGGATAGTGGTGAATCTGATGCAGATATCCAGCATCATTTATCAAGGGATTTCAGTGAGCTAGCAGATATCTATTGGGTATGTTTCTTTCTATACTCCGGGTTTTGCCCCGTTGAAGTCCATGTCCTATTTGCAGCTGTTTAGGTTCACTTGCTACAAACCAATTTGTAGGTTGTGTATCTCAGTGAGTATAGCAAATGTGTTTTACACAGTCACATTGAACCATCAATCAAAACAACAATTCTGTGAACTTCAAAAATTTGAAATATTACTTTTGCAGTTGAAACATTCACTTTTTACTTTCTTACCGGTATCTGTCTCCTAAGCACATAATACACAATACATCTTACTCTATTTCCCGCCTAATCTTTCTTTTCTATAATGTTGCAGCCTGACTCTTTGGGACCATTGGATTTGGAGATACCATCAACTAAGTATCACAATGAAGATCTAATTTTAAGTGATAGTCTTGGTGGTCTGAATCGCTTGATAGCAAGCAGCTTGGATGCATTCCAGAATTGCTCCTTTTTTGGGTTTGACAAGAAGGAAGCACCATCAACCGTTGAGGCTCGTGAAACTGCCCCTCCTTCGGATTTTAAAATTGGAAGTGGTATATGAGCCTCAACAGTCAACGTGATCGGATCATTTTGGTAATGTTATCCTTTTTCGGCATGAAGTTTTCTGGTTGAATTGAAGTATGTTTAGATTAAATTTTAATTAAACTGACTTGAGGTGTGCATGCTGAAGATGGGCCAATGCACACTTCGTGTATATGTTTTATCTAATCCGGGTCTTTTGCCCTTTTGTACAAAAAAGAAATGGTTATGGAAGGATTTGACTGTATCAGTCCCCGCTTGGCTGTGTCAGCTACTGTAGAAATACACCTGTTTTTTTTTGGTAAACATAACCCTTTTTTTATTCTTGGCTTCTATACACCCTATTTTAATACGGTTGCACTCTGTGGTGGGGTTGGGTTCAAGGAAAATTAAGGCTAAGGCTATGATTGGATAGATTAGAATGGAAGGTAATAATAAGGAATGAAATTGTTAAATTTAGCTTAAGTTTGTTTTNAAAACACAAGGCGCTATGAAATGTGACCATTAATCCAAAAAAGTGGTCTTTAATGAAAAAGAGAAGGCTAGAGATTATGAAAATGCATGTTACCAAAAATCATTTTTCAACAAAAATGTAAAGTTGTAACTTATGAAAAATGTCTATTCATACCAGGGTTTTATTTTAACGAACAGGACAAGATTATAGGTTATGACAAATGATCATTAATTCAAAGAAGTGGTTTTTAATAAAAAATAGAAGGCTACAGGTTATGGAAAGTGCATATTACCAACAATTGTTTTTCAGTGAAAATACAAGGCTATATATATATATATATATATATATATACACCCTTTAAAAAATGACCATTCATAAAGAGGGTTGCTTTTACTGAAAAAGACAAGACTATAACTAATGAAATATGATCATTAATCTACCTATGAAAAATGTCCATTCGTATAGAGGTTTGATTTTAAGGAAAAAGGACAAGGCTATAGCTTATGAAAGATGATCATTAATTCAAAGAAGTGATTTTTAATGAAAAAGAGAAGGCTATAGGCTATGGAAAGCGCATATCACCGACAATTATTTTTTTAGCGAAAATACAAGACTATAGCATTTGAAAAATGACCATTCACAAAAAGGGTTGCTTTTAATGAAATAGACAAGGCTATAACCAATGAAATATAATCATTAATTCAAAGAAGTGATTTTTAATGAAAAAGAGTAGGCTACAAGCTATGTAAAATGAAAATTACCAAAAATCATTTGTCAACGAAAAGTCGAAAATACAAGTCTATAGCCTATGAAAATGACCATTTGTCAAGAAGTTTGCTTTTAATAGAAAAAAAACAACACATTATAAAAGATGATTATTAATCCAAAAAAGTGGTTTTTAATGAAAAAGAGAAGGCTAGAGACTATGGAATTGCATTTTACCGAAAATCATTTTTCAACAAAAATACAAAGCTACCTATGAAAAATTTATATTCGTATAGAGGTTTGATTTTAACGAAAAAAGACAATGTTATAACTTATGAAAAATGATCATTAATTCAAAGAAGTGGTTTTTAATGAAAAAGAGAAGGCTATAGGCTATGGAAAGTGCATATTATCGACAATTGTTTTTCAGCGAAATACAAGGCTAGCCTTTGAAAAATGATCATTTGTAAAGATGCTTTTAATGAAAAAGACAAGGCTCTGACCAATGAAATATGACCATTAATCCAAAGAAGTGGTTTTTAATGAAAAAAGGGTAGGTTACATGCTATGTAAAATGCAAATTACCAAAAACCATTTTTTAGCAAAAATACAAGTCTATAACCTATGAAAATGGCAATTCGTCAAGAAGTTCGCTTTTAACGAAAAGTAAAAGGTTATAGCCAATGAAAGATGACCATAACCCAAATAAGTCATTTTTAATTAAAAACAACAGGCTACAAGCTAAGAAAAATGCATATTCCCGACAACCGATTTTCAGCAAAAATACAATGATTTGCTTTTAATGAAAAAGACAAGGCTATGCCCTATGAAAGATGACCATTAATTCAAATAAATGGTTTTTAATGAAAAGGAGAAGGTTACATGCTATGGAAAGTGCATATTATCAAAAACCCTTGTTCAACGAAAATACAAGGTCTATGAAAAATTTTCATTCGTGAAGAGGTTTTCATTTAATAAAAAAGACTTGTAGCTTATGAAAGATGATCATTAATCTAAAGAAGTGGTTTTTAATGAAAAAAGAAGGCTACAGGCAATGGAAAGTACATATTATCGAAAATCATTTTTCATTGAAAATACAAGGGTATAGTCTACGAAAATTGACCATTCATAAATATGTTTGATTTTAACGACAACGACAAGACTATAGCCTATAAAAGATGATCATTAATCCAAAGAAGTGGTTTTTAATGAAAAAGAGAAGTCTACAAGCTATGTAAAGTGCATATTATCAAAAATCATTTTTCATTGGAATAACATGGTTATAGCCTATGAAAAATGACAATTCATAAAGAGTTTTATTTTAACAAAAAAAGACAAGACTATAGCGTATAAAAGATGACTATTAATCCAAATAAGTGATTTTTAGTGGAAAAGAGAAGGCTTAGGCTATGTAAAGTGCAAATTATCGAAAACCGTTTTCCAGCGAAAATACAAGCCTATGAAAAATGATCATTCGTAAAGAGGTTTACATTTAACAAAAAAAGAGGCTATAACCAATAAAAGATGATCATTGTTGAGCTAGTAGAGTCAAGGATTAGATTGTATCTTGTTGCGAGATGGTTAGGCTATAGGGAAGTTTAAGAGTGGTTCTGGCCTTGCCTGGACATTTGTTGTATGATCTCTTGTTGCATCCTTGACCAGTCATGGATGAACTTGTTTGGTTGGCAATTTGTTTACCATGAGTGATTGATTTGTGTTTTCCTAAATTCTTAGACCTTTTGGTCCGAGAAGACACTCGATGGACGAATCCTTTGATTCCCTTGAGTTTGAGATTAAACCCCCCTGATCAAATGAGTTTTCATCTAAACTTGTATAACAAGTAACGAATTTCTAGGGCGAAATTATTTTTAAGGTGGGTAGAATGTAACATATCGCATTTTTACAACACAAAAACATAGTATTTTCTATTGCACACTAATTAATAATTATTTAATTATTATGCATAATATTGAACCATACATTCATAGTACATTATTTATATAATAATATTCCTCTAGTCACGTCGATTTCAAAACTTTTATCGGATTGACGATTAGAGTTATGGTTTAAAAGTTAGGACCAGGTCTGCTAATCTGCGGGGCCCACTTTTTCTTTGTTTGAGGTTTTCTAGAGAGCAGAGACCCTTGGGAACCCACTCCCATAACAATTTTAATTAAATTATTTATTTTGGTTCTGATACGATAAACATTAATAAATTAATCGTCTTCTAGTTTTTCTGGTACACGACGACTTGCGTCAGACTAACCAAAGAGATTCTCCACTTAGTCAAACATCATTTACTCCTCCCCAATCAACCTTTGGAAGCCGTGGCTGACCCTCTCTCTTTTTTCTCTCAATTTCTCTTCCAATGCAATCGCTTTTATTCCGTTTTCCCATTCCAAAGCTGTAACATCCCAATTTTCCCCTTACAAAGATTTTGCATAATTAGCGTGTGCGGAATGATTATTTGGACTGGAGAATTAATTATAAAATTTATTTCTCCAAAAATCCCAGTCAAAATATTGGTTTCGCTGTCTCGCGTAAACTTCGCGAGATCTGGGCCGATTTTCAGTCAACACCAGAATTTCGGCAAAGGCCAAAGGCATCCGTAAAACATACCCTTACTGAAATAAGTTCCCGAACACCTTACGGGACATACCATCCTGACCAGAAAAAATTAGTAGATAGCGACTATGTGTTCGGAATATTTTTTAGGATATCCGCACATGAGCGATTAACAACCAAATGCTATCAAACATGATTGAAATTATACTAAGCCGCTAGATATTTTATTTTAAACTTATCCTGACACGAGGGGCAGGGATAAGTGTTATATATATATATATATATATATATATATTAATAATAATAAAAATAAATAAAGGCAGCACAGTGACCGACCTTGGGGCCCTATAAATAGCCCCAAGGGCCACGACATTTCTCACTCAAAATTTCCTAAGTTTTCACACTGCTATTTCCATTTGTGCACACCGCGGTTATGCTGTCGGACTCAGGAAAAATCGTAGGAACACACCACCGTTGAGGGAGTCTTTTTCTCATCAACCTAACCGATCAGAAAACGTTTAGGAAGTGGGTAATCCTAGACCCACTGTCTATGTGGTTTTTAATGTTTTTTTGTGTATGTATCTGAAATAAAGTTTATGTAGGAAATGTAGGGAATATTATGAAATGATTGTTTTATATGTTTCTGATATGGAAAACTGTGTTACAGTGTTTCTTGGAACCACGGGAATGGCTCAAAGGAAAAATATAAGTTTCGGAGAGCATTTACGCAAGAAACAACGCTACGAATGAGTTTAAGGTAAGGTCATTCGAATGACCTAGCATTGTCATTCAAATGACCCTAAATTTTATTTATCCAGGAGCCATTTTAGCAGGTCATTCGAATGACCATGAAAAAATTACAAATAGAGAGCAAAATTTCAGTGTTATTCGAATGAATCAGCAAGTCATTCGAATGACCACTGAAGAACTTGAGATTTTAGCTTTTCTACATGTTCCAACAAACACTAAACTCCTAAAGATTGTATATGAAAGTAACCATAAACTTATTTCACTTATGAAAGCATGCATCATGAGGACCTGGTCGCCGTCAGGGTTTTAGGATGACCATAGAGAACTAGAGACTTATCACCTAAAGTTTAAAGAGCTTAATTGAACCCTAGGGAACAATGATATCTTAAGAAGGTTCTAGCCACAAAGGGTTCGGTATACCTTGTAGAAAGTACGTAGTTATATGATTAGGGTAATTCCCCTCTCTTGGCATGTCTATGGACAAGCCCCTTACTAGTCCAGCAAGATGGATTGGTCAATGATGTGAACGCAAGTTTAAGACCAGTTTTATGATGAAAAGAAAAGAAAGAAAGAAAGAAAGAAAGAAAGAAAATATGAATGATGGAGGGCGTGACATCACAAAGTCCCAAAGAATGATAAGGAAACGAATGAGTCCACGTCTGGTCGCGTCGAGAGGACTAACCCCTCGCCATCCCACTAGGTGGATGGTTATCCCTATTGATAGTCAATAAATGGACCCTAGTTTTCTATTGGTGGTTCGCAAGCACTCAGGTTATAACGCTGCCTGGTCGTCGCCAATATGGGAGTTAGAAGTAGGTTGTAGCCGGAAGACCACGTCTACAAAGGTGGAGGATAAGAGGTAACAAGAAGGACGCGACCCTGGTCCCCTAGTTTGACCGGAAGCGTAAGAAAACCCCAGATCCCCTCATGCATAAGATATGTGATGGATGAATATGTGATGTATGAATATATGTATGTAAGTAGATATAACATATAAGTATTGTCAAGAGAACGCTCGAGACGACCTAGATAAACATTGTAGGTCATCCCCTTTAGCTGTTTATTCAAAATGTTTAACATGGTATCAGAGTCATGGCACCCTCCATGAGTCATCTTTTAGGTTTTGCTACCTCAGATTTTAGGCTCTCCACTTTCTACAAAAATTCTCTTTTTCCATTCTTTGTAAAGCTCTCCAATATGCCTTTTTTTTTACTGCCTCTCGACCCTAATTATCTACACGACCACCATCACCGTGATTGTCGCTTCCTGACTTGTTGTCGCCTTTGCTACCTCTGTGCAATTCAATGTTGCCTATTGTTACCTCTATGCAACCCCTGATGTTGTCTATCGTTGCCTCTATGCAACCCCCGATGTTGCCTATCGTTGCCTCTGTGCAGCCCCCGGTGTTGCCTATCGCTACCTCTATGCAACCCTTGATGTTGCCTATCGTTGCCTCTGTGTAGCCCCCGATATTGCCTATTGCTGCCTTTGCATAGCCCCCGATGTTGCTTATCGCTCGACAACCTCCGTTGCTTTGTGACAAGCTTAAAGTTCGAGGAGCTTCCGCTTGAGGGAGGGTGTCACAATATCTATTAGAATAAAATAAAATTAGTGTTATATCTTTGATTGATTTAGTTTAACATTTAAATTGATTTTGTTTTTATATTTCTGATTATGTTCCTAGCCTATAAATAGGCAATAGGCTTTAGTTCATTGTAAGTGACAAACAAGATTTCTCTATTCTCTGTAACCTCTCTCTAGTCTTTGTCGTGTTCCCCTTTAGCCGTTTATTCAAAATGTTTAACAAGGATTATCCAAGCCGATAAAGGGAATTTGGGGAGTTAATCTGATTAGATGAAGTTGTACAATTGAGCACAAAATTAGTATAGGTATTTGAGACCAAGATCGTGGTTGTTAATTCTTGTACTAATTAATGCTTAGGAAAAAAGCAATTGTGATCTCTTAGGTGAATTGCATGTTAGTTGGAGATGTTTGGCTAATAAACAACAACCCCTTTTATGAACATTGATTTGTGGAACCAATGATAATTAATCTATGATATGTGGAGAACTGTGTGTATGGTATTTTCCTTTCTATTTTATATATTTTCTTTTTATTTTATTGGTAAAAAACATTCAACCCCCAATTACTTAAATAGATGCTTGTATTTCCTTGTGAGAAGACCTAGGTTAGCTTAGCCCTATTACTACGTTTTTGGGGATGCTTAATTATAAATTATTAAATGATTGCACACTAGAATTGCGACGTTTTGGTGTATGTCATGCACATTACAAAAATAATTTTTCAATGAAAACACAAGGCTATATAGCTAATGAAAATTGTCCATTCCTAAAGAGGTTTTCTTTCAACGAAAAATACAAGGCTATACATATGAAACATGACCATTGATGAAAAGAAATGATTTTCAATGGAAAACAAAAGGCTACAGACTATGGAAAGTGCATACTACTAAAAATCAATTTTCAGTGAAAATACAAGGCAAAGGCCTATGAAAAATGTACGTCCATGAAGAGGTTTGCTATTAATAAGATTAAAAAAAAAAAAAAGACAAGGCAATAGCCTACAAGAGATGATCATTAATCCAAAGAAGTGATTTTTAATGAAAAAGAGTAGGCTACAGGCTATGTAAAGTGCTTATTACTGAAAATCTTTTTTCAACAAAAATACTTGGCTAGCCTTTGAAAAATGACCATTCGTAAAGAGTTTTGCTTTTAATGAAAAATACAACGATATAGCCTATGAAAGATGATCATTAATCCAAAGAAATCATTTTAATGAAAAATAAATGGCTACATGCTGTGTAAAGTGCATATTATAAATGGCCATTTTTAGTGAAAATACAATATTATAGTCTATGAAAATTGATCATTTGTAAAAAGTTTTTTTTTAATGACAAAGACAAGGTTATAGTCTATAAAAGATGGTCATTAACCTAAAGAAATCATTTTTAATGAAGAACAATAGGGTATAGGCTATGGAAAGTACATATTACCAACAATCGTTTTTCAACGAAAGTACAATGCCATATGAAAAATGACCATTCATAAAAAGGTTTGATTTCAACAAAAATGATAAAGCTATAGCCTATGAAATATGGTCATTAATTCAAAAAATTGGTTTTTAATGAAAAAGAGAAGGATACAGGATATGTAAAGTGCATGTTACCGAAAATTGTTTTTAGTGAAAATACAAAGTTATAGCCTACGAAAAATGACCATTTGTAAAGAGGTTCTCTTTAAACAAAAAAAAAAGCAAGGAAATTTAGCCTATGAAAGATGGTCATTAATTCAAAGAAGTCATTTTTAATGAAAAACAAAAGGCTACAGGTTGTGGAAAGTGCATTTTACCGACAACCGTTTTCCAAAGAAAATACAACGCAATAGCCTATGAAAAATGACCAACATAAAAAGGTTTGCTATTAACAGAAAAGATAAGGTTATAGCCTATAAAAGATCGTCATTAAACCAAAGAAGTGATTTTTAATGAAAAAGAAAATGCGACAAGCTGTGGAAAGTGCATTTTACCAGCAACTGTTTTCCAAAGAAAATACAATGCAATAGCCTATGAAAAATGATCAATCGAAAAAAAATCGCTTTTAATGAGAAATACAAGGTTATTGCCTATGAAATATGGTCATTAAATTAAAGAAGTGGTTTTTAATGAAAAGGAGAAGGCTACAAGCCATATAATGTGCAAATTACCGAAAACCATTTTCTACGAAAATACAAGGCTATAGCCTCTTTAAAATGTCCATTTGTATAGAGCTTTGCTTTTAACGAAAAAGACAAAACTATAACCTATGAAAATGGTCATTAATCGAAATAAGTGATTTTTAATTAAAAAGATAAGGCTACAAGTTATGGAAAGTACATATTACCAAAAATCGTTTTCCAACAAAATACAAGGCTATATAGCCTATTAAAAATGAATATACATAAAAAGGTTTGTTTTTAACGAAAAAGACAAGCATATAGTCAATGAAAGATGATCATTAATCCAAAGAAGTGGTTTTTAGTGAAAAAAGAGTAGGCTACAAGCTAGGTAAAATGCATATTACCGAAAACCGTTTTTCAACGAAAATATAAGGCTATAGCCTATGAAAAATGACTACTTATAATGACATTTGCTTTTAACGAAAAAGACAAAGTTATAGCCTATGAAAGATGATCGCTAATTCAAAGAAGTTATTTTTGATGAAAAACAAAAGGTTACAAGCTATGGGAAGTGTATAGTACCAACAACCATTTTTCAACAAAAATACAATGTTATAGCTTATGAAAAATGATATCATTCGTAAAAGGGTTTGTTTTTAACGAAAAAGACAAGGTGATAACATACAAAAAATGATCATTAAACCAAAGAAATGGTTTTTAATGAAAAAGGGAAATTATAGGCTATAAAAAGTACATATTACCGAAAACCGTTTTTCAATGAAAATTCAAGGATTACTCTTGCCAACTTCATGAAGTTGAAGATATTTTTCTTAGCTTTAAAATTACATGTAAGTTGTAGAGAAAATTATGATTTGATCTTTGCAACATAACATGTGAGACCAATTAAATAAAGAAAAGCTAGAGAACTACATCGAAAAATCGATTATAGCCCCCCAAAAAACATGGCTTATAAAATGGTCGCGAATAAAAAAGAATACCCGAAAAATATTGAATCATTGGGTTAATATTTAAAGAAAAAAAGGGCCATGCTTAAGTCAAAGACTCAAAATCCCTCTTTTGTATTGCAGAATTCCATTTAACACTAAACTAACAACTAGAAATTTTAGTCATGCAAATAAACATTTTATTTAATCGTGTAACTAGCTATCCCCAAACAACAAAGACATTGTTGGTTTTATTTAATCAATTTCACTCTTAGGATTAATGAGTTTAATGTCCTAACTCATGACATTTTTAAAAGATATAATTCTTTATGTTAGATGCGCAAATGAGAAACTTTAAGAAAAAAATTAGTTATATTTTTCATAAGATTTAACTTTTTAAATGATAAATGTTGGATCCAACAAGTGATATGGGAGGTCATAAATTTAAATATATTAGTTAGCACTAAAGCAAAGGAGATTGTTGACTTTATTTCACAAGCACTACCCTTAAAATGTAAAGGACTTAATATCTCACCTATGCTTATCATAATGAGTGCAACTCCTTATACTACATGTGAGTATGAAAAACTTCAACAAAATAAAAGTGCATCCTTACCATCAATTATAACCTTTATTCTAGAGGTAAGTATTTAATCCAACTAACATCTTCCAACAACAGAGTCAACCTGTTAGTAGGACTCTACTATTGCTTTGAGTAACCAGGACTCCACTTTATTTTCATTCTGAATGAACCACACATGAAACAAATTAAAAACAATAAATGAAAATAAGAAATGAAAACAAAAATTAAACAATATCTAAAAATAGTTTTTTAAAAGACTAAAATGATGTGACGTTTTTATTTTTAAGAACTTATTTGATATGATGAACTTTTAGGAACTAATGCTGTATCATATTTCATCTTTCAAGAACCTATTAGACACACACACACACAAAAAAAATACCCTTCAAATGCCACACCAAACATTCAAGGACGAAACTGCATTTTTACTCTAATTATTACATTCATTGTATTGTATAGTATAGTTTTTTCACTCTCAATAGTTATTATTACATTCATTGTATTGTAAAGTTTTTTCACTCTCAATAGTTTTGTTAGCAAATGAGATTGTTAACATCCGAATCTACTTATGAAGGTTAACTAAGGTTAAAACGAGTTTTACATTTTATTTTCTGTTCCGCTATTGTAGATCAAAAAAATTGACGTTGTATGTACACTATATATATAAAAAAAATAAAAAAACAAACATTATCAACATATAAATAAGTAATATTAAACACATATGTCCATGCACACATAAATGCTTAGTAACAATGTTTCTCTATTTTGTAACATTTGTTTCTCTATGTAGTATACATAATGTCAATTTTTATGATGTACATATAGTATTTCATTTTATTTTAGACAAAAAAAAATACCTCTTTTCTTTTGAATTAATTTATAATTATGAGTAATTTTATAATTTTATATATCTATATTTATTATTATTTTACCTTTTTGTCTTAGCTGTAAGCTTTTTGGTCAAACTGGTGTTTTTTTTAACTAATTGCTTAAATGTGGTAGTTTTGAAATTGGAGAAATGCTTATTTTGCTCCGCTCAAGTTACTTTGGTCCTTGAAATTGTAATTTACAGATCAAATTAATCCATCAATTCATTATCTTTATGTATTGTCATGTTTTCATCAATTTTTCGTATTAAATGAAAATGTGACAACAGAGATTATGTGACAATACTAAAGGCTAAAAATATATATAGTTGTGACGACACTTAGAACTATAAATCTTAGATGCTATTGTAGATTCATTTACCATATAATTGCTTTGGCAACCTCATTTGCAAGTGCAACTAAACTCATTTGTAGTTCCAATTGTTGTTATTGTCATTTAATGAACGTAAAAGTGACAATAGATAATTAACTAAGACTAATTTGACCTACAACTTACAAGTTTAGGGAAATTTTAAATTTCAAGAACCAAAGTGACTCGAGTTTACATTTTCATAGATCAAAATGTGCATTATCGCTTTTGAAATTATTTGTATGTCTAGGATTGTTTGATTTTTTATTATTATTTTGTTTGACATAACCCTAAGGCACCTACGTATAAGGCTTCTTTGAAAAACGTCTTTGTCATAGATGACTTCAACCAGAAATTGACGTGACTATTATTAAGTATTATCAATCATATTATAAAAAATTAAGAGTAAATAAATAACTTGATCCTAACTTATTTACTGTCCTAGCATTCCAATTAAATCTATCTTATTTTTATATCAATTTAGTCCTAACATTTTAAATTTAGACGTAAATTTAATCAAACTAGTATGTGAACATAATTAGTCAAATTTAGCAGTTAGTCTAAAATTAATGTCAAATTTTAAAATATTGATGTCAAAACTTGTTTTCATGACCAAATTAATGTCCAAATTAAAATATTAGGATAAATTATTTATTTACTCTTAATTTTTTTATAAT
Organism: Nissolia schottii; assembly: GCA_003254905.1. Taxonomy (NCBI): domain Eukaryota; kingdom Viridiplantae; phylum Streptophyta; class Magnoliopsida; order Fabales; family Fabaceae; genus Nissolia; species Nissolia schottii. The sequence goes on along the minus strand of QANU01047353.1, from coordinate 465,698 downwards.
ATGATAGAACATTATACTTATCAGTAGTCACGTGTCAGCTTCTAATTGAAGTCGCCTAAGTGACACAAACGTTTTTGAATGTATTGCCACGTGTCAGCTTCTAGTTGAAGTCACCTATGTGTAAGGCATCTTTTAAAGATGCCTTGTACGGATAAACTTTAGAGTTGTGTTAGACAATAATTAAAAAATCAAAACAATCCCAGACAAATAAATAGTTTCAGAACTACTCCATTAAAGCAATTAGTTTCAAAAAATATATAATAAAAGCACCAGTTTGAAAAAGGAAGGGGAAAAAAAAAGCCGTTACCCGTATGATATTAAAAGGTGAAGACCGCTTCTAATATTTATTTTTCCCTTTAAAGGTGGGAGACTAGGAAGTGAAGTGAGTTCAAGGGTGCCCTGAACATCAGTAGCAGCAACACAGAAATTGAACATACAAGGCAGTGTGTCCCACAATAACACAAGTCGCATCTATTGCCAATAGATCACTCAGAACCTGATAATTACCACAATTCTGCATCTTCAAATGGCCATTTGCTCCTATGGTTAAGCTTTTAGCCAAAAGAAAAGAAGGGGAGAGGGAAGACTAAGTTACAACTCAAGTAGAACAGAACCCTCACTTATCTTGATGGGGCACTTTTTAGGCCAAAACATGGCACAGGAACATGAAGTTTAGCAGAAACACCAGCAAATAAATGATGGGACGGTTACCTGGTCGTCTCGATTCAATTCCACGTTGAGGAGTATAGTACGATCAGATAAGAGAGAAAGAGCATTGTTGCAGGGCTGAAATTTTTAGAAATGTCGCCAACGAGTGTCCTTAGAAAACTAATTAAGAAATCAATACAAGGAAAAAATTGATTTAAAATGTAAAATTTCAAGTTTCTTTCCAATTCTTGATTCCTTAACTAGAGCCCTAATTGGCAAAACCCATTTTTTTTAATACAATTTCCAGTCTACTGCCTACATAGGCACAGACGTAGGCAGGTGATCGTGCCCCAAAATTCACACTTGTAGCAGGAAGCTACAAGGAAGATTATTATGAGAGGCAGCTCCATCAAATAGGAAGTAACTTCCAGAATCAAGCAAACAGGGATGCCAGCTCCATATTAGCCATAAAAAGTGTCATTATTTATTCCTAGACTTTGAAGCAGCCCATTTAAAGTAACCACAGTTTGCTTTAGGATTAGACGCAGGTCCCTGTAGAAGAAAAACAGGTTAATATTCGCCGCGTAGTCCATAAAAGCATTTTAGCTAGGGTGATGTACAAACAGATGATGATTTAACCTATCAGCAGTTGCAACTTGCAAACCACAATACATATCATGGAAGGCACGTATTAGAACCCTACTCCCTTCCATAAAACAAGTGATAAGCTGCAAGTGTGTAGATTCTTATAGCAGTGCCAAAGGATCCTAACCTTATCTAAACATTTTATATAGACATAGCTACCCTCACAGCTACAAGATTAAAAATGTTTGGACACATTACAGATGAACCACGTCCTCACAAGAAACACGCAAAAGAATAACTTTCTGAGTCTGAAGCACAATAACCAAAACCACTGAATGGAAATAGATTACCTCAGCACGAGCACAAACATAGAATCTGCGACCAGAATTAGGTCCTTGCTTCTTAACTACCCGAGCGATACACGGTTCCTTATGGCCCTTGCAAACAGGTATACTGTTCTGCATCAATTGTTGTATTCTTTGCCATTCCAATGAAGCCATATTACTCTTTTCTTTCTTGGTAGAACCATCATTTGGCTTAGCTAAGTCCTGATTACATGCATCAGTATCCAAATCACATTGCTTGGGACTGCCGTTATGATTGATCACTGTAGGATTTTCAAGTATGGGAGGGTCAGGTTGTGAGGTTTCTGCTTGAGTATTTGAATTATCAGTACAAGAGTCATTAGCACCATTTTCAATATTAGTGCTTTTCTTGAAAAAAGACTTAAGTGAGAGCTGGGACCATTGGCTGTTTCTAGCTTTTTTGTTAGATTCATTGCATTGCCTGGTTATTGATTTTGCATATTCACTTCCTGGTGTAGAAACAGCCTCCTGGGAAGAGCCTCTGGAAACATCATTTGAGTCCAAAATGCTACCTTCATAACCCTGACTTTGAGGAAAATAACAGTCACTGGAGGACATGGCAGGCAAATCAGTTCTATCAATTGATTCTTCTACTCTCTCACAAGTACTGGCCATTGCAATGTTCTCATGTGACATCTTACATGATTTCATTTGTTCAGAAACTCGTCTTTTCATCAAAACTGACGCTGCAAAGAAAAAAGAAAAAGAAAGGAACGGAAGCAAATAAATATTATCTGCAGAATGTAATCCAAAGAAGAAAAACTATTTTGTACCTATAGTTTGCTGTAAGCCATGAACCATTGGAACATATCTAGCAGATAAGGGCGGAGTATTATGCAGAGAGACCTCAGGAATATCAAGTAAAGTCACATAAACTGGAGCATGATCAGATCCTTCCAGTTTAATGCTCCGCCCTCCTTTCCACCTGTGCCCACTGAGCAGATCAAAAAGTCAAACTGATATCCTAGCTTTGAAGAAGACATGCAGCACTAATCTTGAACAATTTGACACAGTAGTGCTGAAGAACCACATTAGGAGTGGGAAGAAGCACAAATATGTCTATTAAACAATAGAGAGGGGAAAATACAAAAAGAAATACAATTTGCAAAAGAATGGAGATGATCTTTGCAGATTCCATGGATGTGTAATGCGTAATGTGTAATGTAAAATGATATAACCCACACCATAGGGCATTTTGTGGTACAACCAATTATCTAACATTATACTCCAAAAAAATAATCATAGACAAAATACTCCATGTGCAATGCATGCATATTACCTCAGTGTGCCTTCAGGTTTACACCGTTTATACTGTGTCATAATATCACATTCCTGAACATGGCATCTCACAAAACTATGGCATTGCAGGTCATCTGATTCATGTAAGCATGAACCAGCGCATAGAATATGGTCAATTCTACTCCCGAAGTTGAAGACTTCAGCACCTGAACTTTGTGACCAACATGTGTATGCTTCCCTTCTGCGTAAAATATCAATGTGTACAACTAACGATCTTGATACGAATGAAATTGGAGATTTAACCACAAAATAATGAAAATATCAAATATTAAAATCTGAACGGAAAAGATAGGAAGAACGAAAATATGAAGGACGGCGCATATAATGCTAGCCATGGATATAGAGAAATGGGTCGAGCATACAGGCTAAAATTAATATTTAAAGATGTAACTCATTATTTTCAAACTCCTTTTCTATCAAACAAACAAGGTAATGCCCAGAACTTGAAAATTTAAACAGGAAACTTCAATTTGAAAGCAATATAACCCCATACAAAGATGACAAGATAAATAAATTAAAAAAAACCGAAAAGATAGAATTAAAACATTTTCCACTTTCTGATAAGGAAATGTTTGTCAGGTATCAGGATAGGGAATTAATTTTCTAAGGGGATACTATTTGTCAATAATTGATATTCAACACATGTAACTCAAGCACCATACTTATCAGGATGCTTTGCTCTGAAGACATCAGAAAATTGGCCTCCATTTTCTAGTAACATTGATCTGAACCATCTTCTAAACCTATAAAAAGATACAGGAAAACAGTTAAGATACTTATCAGCACATTAGATATTAGAAGGACTGCATAGAAATCTGGCATTCAGCTCACTCATTTTTGTCAAAATCAGGTCCTGCATCACATCGATCCATTGCAGACGGTGCAATGTTGAGATCACCAACAACAACTATTCTCCTTCCCTGACGCAGGAGAGACTCCCATCTTTTCTAATAGAGAAACTATGAATATCAATCAAACAGAACAAGATAAACACAACAACAGAGAAAACCTTCTGCTCTTCAAAACAAATAACAGAAGCAAGGAATGTGAGCATAAACTTTGATATCAAGATATCTCAATTTTCGAAGAATAAATTGAGTTTCCGAAGACTACTTTCCAGGCTGACACACACAAAAAGAGAAAAAATATTCTAGCTTTAAATTCAGTCAGAGGTTATGCTATAAACATATCCTGACTGGCAATTTCTCAGCAATAATATGATTGAATTAATCAATTCAAATTTTATCAATAAGCTTGGAGAATCCTGAACCATGGTTCAAAATTATAAGCTTGTCTTGTAATTACTATATTTACCTAATAACACAATACCAATCAAAGCATAAGGTATCCACCAAGATCCACATAAAAACAGAAACCGAAGTTCAAAGCACGGATAAAATTCTGCAAAGCAATTGATAATGGTCATATTATTCATTGGTTTCATTACCATATCAACATTTTGAATACCTGTAATATCCTATAAAATGTATGCTTAAACTGAATCCTTTCTTCGTCATCACTTCCGGCTCTCGGTCCATACACATTAAAAAGAACTGGACAGATGAAAACACAACCATGTCAAAACAACTATAAATTCATGCGGAAAATTGGAACTTGGTAAAAAAGGGAGCCACCTTCTAAATTGTTTCAATAAGCATATATACACAGGACTACACAGGACACTCACCAAAGTGATCGTGATCTGTGATAACGCACCGCCCTTCACTATCAACACTGAGAAGCTCATCTTCTGAAAATTCCTCAATATCTTCCGTGAGGAAAGGTAATTCCTCTTTACTGGCTTTAGAGTTTCCCATAAGACCAGTGAAGCCTTCCTCTGCCGACAGGGGCAAGGCTACTTCACCACTTGAAAATGCTGACTTCACGCGACAAAATGTGATAACACCTTCACAATCAAGAGAAGTTTACTGCTTAAGAAGAATAATGCTATTTGGTACTACTGATTTTCATGAAAAGTATTGCAAGGCATGTTTGGGAAAAGATCATTTTTAGGATAGGACATAATTGATTTTTTGAACTTTTGATTATAAACTGCTTTGAACGGAAAGTAAGTTAATTCAGTTATCCAAACAAACACTACAAATCATCTTTTAACCAATCAGGAAATAGTTCTAGGAAACGAGAGAGAGAGAGAGAGAGAGAGAGAATTATTTCATAACTACATTATCAGTATTCAGAAACTTTACACTTCAATTACGCAGTTTTCACTTACGAATTATGATTGAGAGTTTTCATTCGCATGGAAAAAACACACACACACAGAGTCTAGTCAAAGACTAAAGTATAGTGAATTTTTCATATTTCATTTCGATGCACACCCCCCCGGTGTAAAAGTTCTTTAGACTGTCACATACTCATGTATTGCCACATTAGCAAAAATAGTTGCCTCTTACACTATCTTAGAAGGTGTGTTATTTATACTCACTTTACATGGGACGTCGTGTCTACTCACGTCATATTCACCACTGGATGAGATTTTAATGGGACACCCACACCCGATAAGATTTTGGTGAAGAGGTAGTGAGTCAGCACGGCGTCCCATGTACAACAAATACAAATAACATTTCTCATCTTAGAAGTCACACATACATTACATATGATTGGATGTGAGTGTATTCTTTTAAGAATTGGTATATCAAAATCAATCTCAATTCATTTTTTTCTCCAGCAAAAAGTAGTGTCCTAAATCCAAATTAAATTAATAATTTTGAGGACACGGGGGACATTGTTTCCGTTGAGGCAATAAAGCAAACAGGTTACCGGAATAGCCGGTGCGGCCCTTCTGGGAGGAGCGGGTGCAGGAGAAGAATGATTCGTATCCGTCTGCCATGACCAGATCCGCCGTCACTTCCTGCCTCCTCAGCTTCGTCTCCTACAAATGCGATGATTATTCAGATTTCAGAAAGAAAGAAAAAATTAAGAACCGCAAAAACAAAGAAGAACAAAGTGAGTGTGTGTGTGTGTGGAAGTGGAATTCGGGGAAAAGAAGGAAGGACCTGGAAGCAAATGATGTGGGCGTCGAAGGAGTTGAGAAGATTCCGAAGGGAACCGAACTGCGCTATGCGGGGTCTCAGGCCGTTCACGTTGTAAGTTACTATCTTCATTCTCTCTCGCGCGCGCGCACTCTCTGTGTTCGCGGGTTCCAATTTTTGGTTCGTTGGGTTTCCGTTTTTGAAAAGAAAAGAAAAGAAAAGAAAGACAGACGGTGAAGGTGAACCCACCCGCTGCTTCGAATCGAAAGGAGTTTTTCTTCTGCAACACTTTGTTGTTGGGTTAAGCTCGCAATGTTTTGTTCCAATTTTCCTACATTCCAACTAAGTATAAACTATAAATTCAATTAATTAATTAATAATTAATATTATTAATAATAATGATGATAATAATAATAATAATAATTATAAAGTACTTATTTGATTAAAAAAATTACACCATTAACTTAATTTAATTCTTCCATGAAAAAAAATAGGAACATTTTAATTATTTTACATATTTAGGAACTTAAAAGTAAACTTACAAATCTTGAAAAACTACTTTGTCCCATGCAATTTTGGTCAACAAGCACCGTAATGGTTATTTTGTCTAATAAGAAATAATAAGAAAGAGGTGGGGAAAAAGAGTAAGATAAATAGAATTTGATTAACATATTTCACGTTTATTTGTAACTTTTTTTTTTTCCTTTCCTTTTTTGCCCAGAAGATTTTTATATATAGTTACACGTTACACGTTACATGTATGAAGCAACCAAGAAAATCCCCAATCTTAAATCATGTACAATGTTGAAACACCTGAAGCCAATCCACGCAGGGTATACACAAATTCTACCAAAAAACTGTGACATATTCCTGAAGGACATAATCTATGTGCAAGATGCCACGGTCACTAACTGAAGTTTGAGTTCCACAGATTGTCAGAGCAGATGAGTGAAGACATGCCGAATAGATAATATAATCTTAAGGGCTTCAGCACAATCTGCACAGGAGATAATCTTGATGGAACTCCACCACTACTCTCACATCTTGACTTATCCCATCCTCTGAAAAACATATCTAATCTTAAAGGAATTACCGCTGATTGCTGGTAGGGCTTGACAAATTTCGAGAACGCAGGCTTGCAGTTCTTAGGAGTCGACGAAATTCCAGTAGGCTGATCTTTCCATCTTTGTCAATATCAGCTTCCTCGAGCAGAGGATCGATGGAGCCTCTTAAGCCAGTATGCTGACAAACCAGGAGGTATTGTTAGAATGCAACCAATTTTAAACAATTGAGAGAATTTTTCATTAGAAAAAAGGTTTTGGCAATTGACAAAAGAGATGAGATCAACCATTCTAAGTTCTTCTGGAGTAATATAACCATCCTTGTCTATATCGAATTTTTCAAAAGCAGCCTGCGAGCGCTGCTGCCACTTTTCAGAGTTGTGTTCCTCCATTTGATCCACATGTAACGTAGCAGCCACAAACTCCGTGAAATCCACCAGCCCATCTGTGTTGCTGTCTATCTGCAACCACACAAGACTGAATTTTAATACTTTAACAAGCCAAAGGCAATGTGCAGATTTTAGAGTGTCAAATGCAGAGTAGGATAGAAGCTGCCATAGTGGAAAAGTGTGATTTTTGGGGAAGCATTGTCTACAAGTGAAAGTATTATCTTTGATCGCCAAAGAAAGTCCATGTCTGGTTTCAAGCTTTAGAAGTAGAATTAATACTGATAAGCAGCCAACAAAACTGTGTTGCCTGCGCAAGATCACACATGCTCACCGCTTGCAGTATCTCTAGTACACGTGACTCTTTCAACTTCCAAGGTAGATCTTTAGCAAGAGCCTGCAGAAATTTTCACTTTAGACCGAAGCGGGGAAACTACAGTTTAGGGAATAATTTATTCACTAATAGATGAGTAATGTATTCAGATTAAGGGTTACCTGTCTCATCTCTTCCAGACTAATAGAACCATTTTTGTCTACATCCATAGCATCAAATTGATCTTTTAGATCAGCCAACTCTTCATCATTAAGTGTGGTAGCCAATGCCTGCAGAGTTATCACTTATCAGGTTAAAAAAAAGCTGGACACCAGAGAGCTCTATGCCTTATAACATGCAGAGGTTAGAATTAATTTGTCTTACCCTCAGTGCAAATTGTTTCAATCGACTATACTTCACAAACTGCCGCATGTTGTTCAGAACAGATATATCAATAGGAATCTCCGATGCTTCTCCTCCTTCTCTAACCCATGGATGTGCTGGAAATATCAGAAATTCAGAATCAATCAAAACAGTTCAACATTTGGGAAAGCTTTTACAATAAAAATTTGTGAAGTAAAGGAAAAAATAATTATACAGTTTGCCTAAGGGTGTGTTTGAGTATCTTAATTCAGTGCTAAACTAAACAAACTCTATCAAAATATCATGCTACATCAACAACACGACAAGACTGCATAACCATTGCATTGTACATGTAATGTTGCAAGAACCACCAGAAGTAGATTGGGAAATAACATTAGGGATCTAAGGGAGCAAAAACAGTTGAGATCTTGCATATGTAAAGTCTTTTATATATAGTATTACTACTGTAAAGTTACAGCCTTCATTGTGTTCACTGAAAATGAAATGAACAAAGATTCTATCAAAAGCTGCTGAATTGATTCAGCAAAGCAAAGCACGGTCAAATGCTCAAGATAGGAAGCGTCAAGAGGTTCTAGCCATTATTAACAATTTGTACGTGTGGCTATTTGCGCCTCTTAATGCTTCGAAAAGCAACTACTGTACCCTTTTCTCCTCTTCAATAATCTGTTTATTGTCAAGTACTTTTGCGGCAATAGTTATGTCTACCTTCTATCTCTTTCCTTCATTTCAAAAACATTGACCAATGATCTTTTTGGTTTAAGTGCACCTAAATTGCAGCATGTTCTTTACGTTGTTTTCAAATTTTTTCCTCTTCCATCTCCGTCATACTTTGTCAATGCAAGTACGGCACTTAAAAGAATTTTCAATTTCATATATTTAATTTAGGAAGACATTTAATGAAAATAATTTAGCAGTTATTTGCTGTTAAAAAGAGAAATTGATCTCAGTAAAAATAAATAAATAAAGTTAAAATTAAAATTTTAAGAAGTTGTTGCATGGTGAAAAGCATAAAATCAGGGTAATTGTGTAACATGCATTACTTTCCATATTTGTTAGCATTCAAACTCGAAACACTTCCATTAGATATAAATTTTCTAACAACATATTCACCCTAAATTTGAGTAAGTGACCAAATCCTAAAATTAATTTTTAAGATAACTATAGTCTTTTCTTCATAGAAAGAAAACAATTAGATACATACACAGAGCCTGAGCAGCAGTAAATCTTGCCCGAGGATCTTTAACCAGCAATTTCTTCACAAAATCTTTGGCAGCATTACTTATAGTTGGCCATGGTTTTCTTCGGAAATCGGGCTTGTTACGTAAGACCTGCATATATCAAATCATAAATTAAACATGGCAACAAACAAAATTAAAACAAATAATTTATCATAATCAAGTAGACAATAAAAGTAAGGGCCAAAGACTTATTCTTCCATTAAAGAAACAAGAATAAATAATGATTACTGCATAAATTAGAAACTCAGAAAAATGACTTAATAATAATGTGCAATACCTCCTTGAAAATACCATCCTCAGTCTTATCCCAAAATGGACGTTTCCCGCACAGCAATATGTATGTAATAACACCAATACTCCACACATCTGATTCAGGGCCTGACTTGCGTTTTAACACCTCTGGTGCAACATAGTACGCACTGCCAACAATATCATGAAACTTCTTTCCTGCAGTTTTTTTTTTGAAAGATAGAGAACTGGAATTCTCAATGAAGATTGCGATAACACATCCAATAACTCAACCAAAAAAAAAAGGAAGACCATTCTGATCCAAAAGAGGGGGAGGTGGGGAGGGAAACAAATCGGTCATGAACATAAAGATTTTCCTCACCAGGTTTTATGAAATCTGACAAACCAAAATCTGTAGCCTTTAAATGCGAATTTTCTTTAGTTGATTTGAAAAGAAAGTTCTGCATGCAAAGGAAAATAATAATAGTAATTTACCATCTAGTTCCATAGCTCCATATCACTTAAATTAGCTAGATATGCCAGTGGACTTGACTATACCTCTGGTTTCATATCCCGGTGTACCAAACCACGTAAATGACACTCAGCTGCAACCTTGAGCATCTGCCTTACAACCACAGCTGCATCTTTTTCAGTATAGCGGCTGTTCTTCCTGATTCAAGCAAACAAAGACGAAGTGAGTTCTAGGACAATAAACTCAGACAAAAAATTGGAGTCGATAGTGACCCTCTGACACTGCTATTTCAGCATGAACATTCAGAACAGATACCTAGCCCAGAAATATAGAATATCAAACAATACTTACTTAGCCAATATCCGATCTAGCAGTTCTCCACCTTCGCACAACCTAATAAAGTAAATAGTCAGAGCAGAGTGGTTTACTTCAGTATTAACATAACATTCACGAACATATAATAAAAATAAAATTAAATAAAAAGCACCATAGAAAAAGCAAACAAATCGTACATGATTTGATAAATCAGGTCCCAAGAGATAAATGCAGTTAAAACCAGATAAGTACAGAGAAAAACCAACATGAAAGCAACTTACTCCATAACTATGTACACATATGAATCGTCATCAAAAGCATTGTAGAACTGAACTACATTCTCGTGGCCAGCGAGTGCTTTCAATATCTTGACCTCTCGCTTAACATCCTCAACAGCTATGGGGAGAACCATCTGCCACCAAAGTCAAGGGACCAGATTAGGAATGACGCAACTTTCAGGCATTTGCAAAACTCAGAGAACTACATATCAATCATTCAATGCTTTTATTTCAGTTCACACAAACACCACTTCTCTGACCTAGCATTAATCAGCAAAGTGGGAAATGCAACCAAATAGTGGTGTACCCTTAATCAAGTTGCAACTTGCAGCACAAGGATTACTGTCGTAACGCAGCCAAATCATCTTGTCACGAAGCTCAGCAACTACTATTAGCATAATCTACCACTAATATGTATCCACCGTAAAAATGAAAATTACACCACCATCCAATCACATATTTTCATGAGATTAGAAGTAGTTGACTTGACTCTTCTAATAATCACTACTACAAGTGTCATCTGTACACCTTAGATTACTACATTAACATTGTATATCAAAATTAATATCCTAAAATCGTCGTTTCATACATTACTCGTAGACTTGAAATTCGAGCAGACGAAGGTCAACATTGAACAAACCAGATCATCACTATCCAATAACCGAAGCAAGGATCAGCGATCTCAACCGCACCACAACCACCAATGATTCCGTCATAGTAATAACTGAAATCATAACTAACTAACTAACTAACGCCAAAACTCCGAAAAGAGAGAAAGCGCCTCAAAGCAAATGCTAAAAAAAAAAAAAGAGTACCTTACTCTTATCGATCCTCTTAACGGCGACGCGATCGCCGGTGGATTTGTCGATTCCGACGTAGGTGTAACCGAATTGGCCGTGCCCTAACAACTTCCCGAGCGAGTACCGCTTCTCGAAGTCCTTCTCGTAACCGAAATCGGCTCGCTTCCCGCACGGCACGTGCTTCGAACTCGACTTGTGCGGCGGCCGCTGCCGCTGATGATGCGACGACGTATCGGATTGCCTTTGCCGTTGGGGTTTAGTGTTGGAGCCACCAACTTTGGTCGCGGAAAAGCAAGATCCCATGATTGAAGTTCGAGAGAGAGGAGAGTAGAAGAAGAATGGTGAGAGAGGGAGAGGGTTGGGAATGAATAAAAGTAATAAATAGTAGGTAGTGGTGGAAGTAGTAGTAGTAGGTAGTAGTTGTCAATAATATTCATTTGCAGTGTGTGAGAGACAGATAGATAAATAGATAGAGGTGAATTAAGAAAGAGCAAAAATGAAATAAGAGAGACGAGGAAGGAAAAGTTGGAGTAGGGAGGAGGAAGAAGGGAAGAAAGAGAGGTTGAAGGAACGGTGGGGGTGTGAGTGGGTGCTGCTGGTCAAAAACAAGACTTTTGAATGAAATGGTCAGAACGAGTGAGAACTGGCCCTCCATGGAAATTAATTAATTATATAAATAAATAATAAATAATTGATGTAGTGTGTAAAATAAGGGAAATGTCATATTTACTCCTTGCACTTTTAATTGATACTTATATTAGTCTTTAGAAATAAAAATAAAAATATTAATTAATCTCCAACATTTTAAATGTTAACCCCGTTAGTCCTTGTGTTAGAATCAGAGTAACATCTAAAATGTCCATAAATCAATTTTGGACATTCAGGACTAATTAAGGATTTTAAAATAAATTATAGAGTTTAATCATTTGTATATTAATAGTTTTTTGATTTCCCAAAGTAACCACTGAAACACCCTAGCTAACTGCATACGCTTAAGTCGTACGCCAGCTCACTAGGTTGTTTACTACCTGGTGGGAATACCTTAGTCCCTCGTTAATTTCGTAAATAGTTGATTTAGAAAATATGGACCGATTTTAAACTTTTCATTTGCATTGATTAATTAATAAAATAGAGCCATGCATAGGAAGGAACAAGTATAACAAGCGGTCAAGCCTTCGGGCTTAGCGGATAACAGTATAGTGATAAGGCATAAAATATACATATATTTGGTCCATCAAAAGATCATGTAATTATAATTACAATAAGTAAGTACAAATAGCATATACCTAATCCAAGAGTATCATATACATAATCCCAAAATACATCGCATCAAAATACAAGGGCTACTGGAACACTACTCAGTATGCCCTTGGCAAAAATCCTGTATCCGGCTATCTCTGAGCCCCCATCCTGTCGTAGCCACTCATGGCTCCTCGGTCTGCTCGTCAGCGTCCTCGTAGTAGGAGTCGTTATATGTCCCTGAAGTCATAAGGCAATGGGAGTGAGAACGGTAGGTTCTCAGTGGAAATAACCTTAGTTCCTGTGGATCTCGTGTCATATTAGGTTGGACTTCAGGCCGCTCAGAGACTTCTAAGTGTGCAAATATACTAACATCCTACTGATTATTATCTGGCCTAAGTTCTGAACGGCTTTATCTACATTACTAGGTGATAGGGGAACTACTCCTGTTTACTATGTTCTCGTGCTTATTAACATTACGTGTACATACATAGCCGTCTCGGGCGTTCCCTTGACGGTAGTTACAGAATAGCAGTTACATATAATCATGCATATCAAAATGTACATGCTGTTGGAATATATGTTATTCCCACCATAGCATTGCCCTCTTTCGACCCTGCTATGACGGAATAACCTCGCACCATCCAAGCAGGCCCTCTTTCGACCTTCCTGCGGTAGGCTTCCACCTGCCGCGTGTCCTCTCTGACCCCTTGGCAGTGGGAGGATATTGTACCCCCACCTACCATTGCCCTCTTTCGACTGTGCTAGGCGTGATAACCGCACACCCTGCAGGGATGCCATATAGACACCACCTGTGGCGGGCTTCCATCTTCAGTATGTCCCTCGGACCTACTGAGATGGGCTTGTTATTTGGCTCTCGTGATCACGGCCTCAGAATTTTCAGCAGCATTTCAGAATTTCACTTCTTTTCAGTACTTGTAGCATGTCATGACTTGTTTCCTATCATTCATTTCATAATCTTTACTTATCTCATAATTACTCCTAGTTATGTAACTTTCCTTATCATAAAATGCATGGAATGCACATACTTCACAGATTTCATTCACAAATTACAATTACAGCATGGAATACTAGACTATGGCTTCAAAATAGCTTCCATACTTCGGTCACTCTCCGCGGACTCAGCCACTCCAGGGAACCTCCGCGTAACCCACTCAGACACTCTCCAGGGAACCACTTAGCAACTCCAGGGATCCTCCGCGGAACCCACTCAGAAACTCTCCCGGCATCCGATCAACCACTTTCAGTCACTATCCGCGCAACCACTAGCACCATCCCAGGCGCCACTCAACAACTCCATCGGCTACTCTCAGTCTATCTACTCGGAACAACTCCCACTCAGCACCATCCCAGGCGTCGCTCAACAACTCTCTAGGCTACTCTCAGTCTATATCCGCTGAACTACTCCCACTCAGCACCATCCCAGGCGCCGCTCAACAACTCTAGACTACTCTCAGTTTATCTCCGCGGAACAACTCCCACTCAGCACCATCCCAGGCGCTGCTCAACAACTCCCGGCTACTCGCAGTCTATCTCCGCGGAACAACTCCCACTCAGCACCATCCCAGGCGCCGCTTAACAACTCTCTCGGCTACCCTCAGTCTCTCTCCGCAGAACCACTCATCAACGGTCACTGGGCGAAACTGAAAATCGATTTCCTTATTTTCCTTCCTTTCTCTTCCCCTTTTTCCCATGGTTACCCCTTGAGGTTTTAACACACATTCTAACTATCAAAGCTTATCTAATCCAGGTCACAGGACCCTTCAGAATCATCTCCCTAAATCCTAGCATAGGTTCTAACATATATACAAACATAAGAACATACACACACATGAACACATAGCAAGAAACAACCACCAAAGAGGTGAGCAAACTAAAGTTACCCACACATAATCACATAGTCAAACATCCACCATTGAAGAGGTGAGGAACTAGAGTTACCCACCGGGTAGAGAAACCTTGTGGTGGTGAGGGAGACTTGAAATGAACTCCGTAGAAGCCTTGGTGCCTTCCAAGCTTTTGGCCACTCTTCCCCAAGAGAAACTTGAGAGAAACTGTGAGTAGCTCACGGTTTTGAGGAGAGGAAAATGGGGGAAATTTGTGAGGAGGAGGGTGTTGTTCTTAGAGCTTTGGAGGGAGAATGAAAGCGTGTTTTTGGTGGAGGATGAGAGAAATGAGATTTTGCTTAAAAATTGGGAAGAAGTCTCGCTTTTTGGGGGAAGCTGAGGGTGAGGGAAATTAATTGAATAAATTGGATGAATAGTAGAAAGCATGGCATAGGTATGGCTAGTGATGGGGTTTGGTTTTTGTGTGTAAGACAAGTAATGTGATGGTGAGTTTGGAAGCACCATTTAAGGGATTATCTTTGGATAAAATCCCAGCTCCAAACCGTGCATCTCTTCAGTTCCAGCTGCCGAGATTTTTCCTCTTTCCCGGTTCCGGTTCGCTCGCGTTTTATCGCTCGCAGTATCGGTGCGTCGCGCACGGTGGTCCGAAAAATATTCTGTTTACACCGTCGCGATCCCCTAATTCCCCTCTACCTAAGGGTATTAATATTTAAAGATGTTTGTGAATTTTTCTCCGGGGGATTATTTTCACGGACACCTTTTGTGCGTCAGAAAATTTCACCGGTGAATAGCGGCTAGTCGGTTGTCTACCGAACTTCCTACAGCGACACGTTTTATTTCCTAATGATATTTTACCTAATAATTTTCCATCTTTATTTTCTAATCATGATTAGAAAATTAGTTTGATATTTATGTTTATGATTATTTTTCTGAAAAAAATCGGGATGTTACAAGCACCATCTCAAGTAATGTTTAATTCATTTGTAGACTCATTTAAAAGAGTAGATGTTAACTTTAAAAGCAATTTTATCCATAATCAAACCCTCGACACTTAGTTAAGAAAGGAGATGGACCTTACCACCTTACCTCAACCTCGTGATTATACTAGAACTAATAAGTAACCCGTGCTCCGGACATTACTTGTATTTTAGTTATTAAATTAAAGAATCATATTATTTATATAAATAATTTAAAATTAAGTACATCAGTTTAAGAAAATTGGGTTCAGTTACATTTTATTTTTAATATAAAAGTGAAAGAATACTTAATTGTAATGTTTAATTCAAAAAAATATTATTAGTAAAATTTAAATAAATATTAAATGATTTTTTTCAACTCAATAAAGGAAAAAAATTATACATATATATATATATATATATATATATTTTGGTACTTCATAAATTATATTTAATGAGATTTAAATTTAAGGATATCATGTATACTATTCAAATCACTTACTACTAAATCAATCCTAAAGGCTTTTATATTTATATATATGAAGTCAAATAAAGGAACAGTTACAAAAGGTAAAACATAATAAGATAATACTTTAATATTCAAATTTAAGAATAAAAAATAGATGGAAGACGAGTTGCTGGATGGAAGGACACTTTGTCACATGTCTTATTAATAGAATGTAGTATTTTAAATGTACCACTCTCAATAAAAGATTGAGAATGAAATATCTCACTTTAAAAATTATCATGTTTCGTTATATTAATAAAGAAAAAGATATATATGTTTAAATTAGATTTCTCCAATTTTAAGAAGATTTCACTTATCCAAAAAATTTATATTTTTCTCTCTCATAACATGATGAAACATGAAAAATTTTAATATGGAATGATTCATTAAGGTCTATTTTTATTAAATAGGAAGGGATCAATGTAAAAGAGGAATGTACCTTGAGGTTTCCCAAAGTTGCATTTGAGTGTAAATTGTGAGTAAAATTTTGAATAAAACATCAAATTAGTCTCTAGAATTTGCAGCATCAATCAAATTTGTCATCATAGTTTGATCATATTCATCTCTATAATTAACAAATGTCAATCAAATTAATCCCTAAAATAGAGATGTAAAAAGACTAACTTGCTTAGCATTTGTCAACTACATGAACGAATTTGATGGATTTAAAAGTATGTTTGGCATCGTATACGTCCTATGTTTGGCATGGGATCACCCGTGCTTGGCTTGCCCTACATGAGGGTTTTGCATTCAAGCTTGGGAATGGTTCCTCATCTCTTTGGTACTCCAATTGGTTGGGTGTTGTCTTGTTGTGAACTAAGGTTCCATTTGTGCATATCTCATATACAAATCTCATGGTTTGGGATCTTTGGTGGGATGGGCCATGGCATAATGCTTTCATGGGGCTCTGCCAACGAACTCGCTATGTAATAGGAGAGGTATGGCGCCGTCATCTGTGTGTTCTCATCGCAAGTCTTCAGAGGAATCTTTATCCTATTGCCTTTTTCTATTGTAAGCAATCGAGAGATCTTTGGGTCCTCGTGGGATTGTGTCAATCGAGCTGGGTTTCTATGATTTTTTATTTGGCTTGAAGCATTGATTGATAGTGAGCGGATTGTCATGAATCTGGAAACCATTTGGTGGGTTTGGCGTCATTGTAACAATGTTATGTTGGAGGAGGAGCAATGGCACATTTCTCAAGTGTTGCATAATATTTGGCAAGATGATTGTATCTTCCTTTGTTGTTTGGAGCCTCCTACGAATTGGGTAAGGGATGGTTTTGAGCAAGACAAATCCTTGAATGTGGATGCTCGCGTTCTTCTTCGTGCTAATTGTTGTGGTTGTGGCAAAGTTCTGGGAGATGTGAATGAAGATTGGATTGGTGGTTTCATGGCTCCTACATTGTTGCTAGAAGTTACCATGGTGGAGCTACTAGAGATTAAAGGGGGTCTACTTTTTGCTGGGAGGAGTGGAACTTGTAGACTTATCTATGATTTGTATTGACGCAACACTGCATTTTGTTTCTTCTGCTCTTCGAATTCGCCCTCTTATTCTTGACTCGTTGCTGAATGATCAGGTCCCTGCTGAAGCGAAATTGGGAGGTGCGTGCTGTAACATCCCGATTTTTTCTTTATGAAGATTTCATAAAATAAATAAATAAGAATAAATTAATAAGATTGAAAAAATTAATTATTAACTTTAATCCTGAAAATATTAGCTAATAATAATAATTTTGCGATCTCGTGGAGTCTTGTGAGTTCCGAGTTAATTTTTTATTATTATTAAAATTTAATTACGACTCAAAGGAATCCGTAAAATAAACTAATATGAAAATAAATTTAAGAATGCCCAAATAAAATTAAATAAGTAATAAGAAAAAATTAGTTGACCACAACGGTATGTCCGAAATATTTTTAGGACATTTATACACTAACAATTAGGAACAAAACGCGATCAAACATGATCAAAATTAATCATGTGACCCTGGTGATTATCTTAAAGCCACGCGGACGTCCCACCATCAGTACATAAAAAGCTATATACATATACATATATATATATATATATAGATATAATATATACTATATGGCAGTAATAATAAAATATAATTACCTGAGGCGGCAGAGTGCACCGCCTCAGACTTCTATATATATATATATATACACACACACACACACCGTTCGTGCGCTTTGCGATTAGGCCGTTGGACTTAGGAAAAATAGCACGAACGCTTCAAGATTCGCGGGAGTCTTTTCTTGCAACTTTTAAAATGCTCAAAAAAGTGGGTAAACTGTTCTAACTATTATTTATGTGGTTCTAAGATGTTTGTGATATGTTTTGTGATAGATTATATTAGATTTAATTGCTTGATAATATTCTTGATAATTATAAATGATTATGTTTAATTATGGAGACCTATGTTGGATTTATGTGAGAAATGATTATGAGACATGAAATTATATTCCTTATGATGTGAAATATTATGATAAATACCTAGGAAATTGCTTATGATGATGGTTGTGCTATGTTTGGTGTTAGAATATGTTAGGTTTTAATGACTTAATGATGTTCTTGAATGTTTCTGTCAATTATACTTGTATCAGGAAGTTTCTGCAGGTCTGGTGATTTATTGGAATAATGGTTAGAATTAGGTTGGTTTATGTTTATGAAGATGTTGAGCCT
The DNA here is from genome assembly GCA_003254905.1 of Nissolia schottii. Classification (NCBI taxonomy): domain Eukaryota; kingdom Viridiplantae; phylum Streptophyta; class Magnoliopsida; order Fabales; family Fabaceae; genus Nissolia; species Nissolia schottii. Next base: position 447,080 of record QANU01047353.1, on the reverse strand, counting down.
GAAATTATGTGAAATATTGTGCTAGATGCCTAGGAAAGTGTTTATGATGATAGGAAGAAAGAACTACGCAGCTTACTGAAACGTTTCAGAACTGAGACTTGATGCACGCCCAATGCGCTGAGCGCTTCGCTGAGCATGGCGCTGAGCGGCCTGGACTGAATATTTTACAAACTTCATTGGTTCTCAATTCTGTAATTACTCAAGAAATAATATGGATAGGCTTATGAGTTGTATGATATTATGTGTGTTAAATAATTTAGACTAGGAGGAGTATAAGGTAGAATTATAAAATGATGCTTGCCAATATGAGGAATGTTAGATGCTTGCCAGGTTAGGATGTAAGGTGATGGACCTTTCAATAGCTAGGATGAAAATGATGATATGAGTTACAATTGTTACTTTAAGATGATGAATGGATATAACTGCTTTATGATGATGAACTGTGATTTTTATTTATGAATTGTGCCTACGATGATGATGATGATGATGGGAAAAACCCCCTCTAGAAGGGCTGAGGGCTCGGCTTTTGGAGAAGGTCTTAGTTCCGGTCGAGTCGTAGGTCCGACCCCCACGCCATCCGTTCGATGGTCACCTCGGTCATGGTTGGTGATAATTACAGGGTCAAGACCCTGCAGGTGAGACTCTTCAGGTTTAGCGCGACCTGGCCGCCACGATGCGGGCTGTAATATGTGGTTGTAGCGGTGTGGCCGCAGCTACAAGGAACGAGGGCGGAACCGCTACTAAGGCTTGCCTTATACTGCGGGAGTAAAATGAATTTCAAATGAATTTCCAAACATGATGATGATGATGTAGTAGTATAGCTATATGAATCGTACGATGATGTCTGAGTTAGAAACTAGATTAGCAGACAGATGACGTAGATAATGAAGAATAGATTCCCGAGCACCTAGTAACATAGGTAAAGCTGCTCAGGCTTAGTATGGACATTCATAACTAGTAGGACTTTAGTGTCACTGTAACACTTAGAGATCCCTGAGCGACCGAATCATAATTGGGTATAAAATGAGTTATGACGACTAAGGTTTCCCACTGAGAACACAGTGTTCTCATCCCCACTCCTTTATGATTCTAGGCAAGTACGACAAGGATGTAGAGGACGTCAGAGCAGTGTAAGAAATACAAGGACGAGCAACACCGAAGAAGATGAATAGAGGAAGAAAAGAATCAGAGCTGCGATAGAGATATCGCACTAGTCCTTAGTCAGTAGGCTATATGTTTGTATTATTATATAATTGTATGTAACATCTATGATATTACATGTGTAACTATTTGTGAATAGATGGCATAGACCTTTGGTTGCTATGAATGTTGAATATACCTAATTAATATTAGTTAAGTAAGTTACATTACTACTCATAATATATGTTCTGTTAAGAACCAGGCTCATATTTTATACTATGATACGTATAAAGAAAAGTTGAAATTGGGTCAATATTTCTGGGTAACTGAATTTTTAAACTCATAAGCGGGACTAAGTATTATCCCAACCAAAAGAGATAACAACCTAGTCGGCAGGTTTGCGACTTAAGCGTGGACCAGCTAGCTAGGGTGTTTCACGTGCGAGGAATGTGCTTCGTTCTGCGAATGAGTTTGCAGGTTAGCTTGTGAAGAATGGGGCTCAGAGTTTTGCCTTCACTGGCCTTCATGAACCTCTGATCGATGGAGCTAATTATGTTGTTGCAGACGAACTTTAGCAGTGGATAGTGTTTCTCTTGCTATTGTTTTCTTGTTTCTTTATCTACCATGTACCAAAAGAAAACAGTTTCATAGTGTCGTGAGGGGAACCATAAACAGTAAGGGTGTGTTTGAGTTTTATTTTGAAGAGAAAGGAAAGGTAAGGAAAGATTTTGGGGGTTTTAATCATAGTTTCTATATGTCAAAATCATAATTGTGCCCCTCAAAACATATCATTTCCTTTCTTCTCTCCAAAACAAAACTCAAACACACCCTAACAGATCACGACTAAGTTAGAAATCATACAAACGTATTAGATACTACATTTTGGTAAAAAAAATTTAAGACAATAAATAAGTCTATGGACCCTCTCATTAATTTATAAACATTTCACTTAGTCTACCATTAACTATTGTGATATTTTTTCCCATACTCACTTGAAACCAAGGTTTTGAAAATTAGATCGAACTAGTTAAACAAATCAATTGAACCGAAAATCGAACCCTTGTTCAGTTCGGTTTCCCAAAAATTGTTTAGCAAGAGAGCCAGTGAAAACTGACGAACTGGACCGATCAAAACGACACCATTTTTTTCTTTTTTATTAATTTTGATGTAATACTTACATATTTTGTCAAAAAAAACATACTCTCACAACACTAATAATGTACAAATATTATCTAAAATCTGATTTTTATTTATTATATAATATATAATTAATTAATTATAAATATACATATATAAATAATAAAATATATATTTTTATTATACCCTGATTAAACCAGACCCGTCCAATTGAACCTTCAACCCTCTGAACTCCTGCCTCATAGACCTTGGTTCAAACCTAACACATTGACTAAAACAAAGAAAGAGCTACAGACTTACAGTCGACATATATATGGGTCCTACAGTCTTACGTACTTCTCATGCAATGGAAGTACACTAGCATGCACCGTTCCTTTCGTTGTCTCTTTGTGGGTACCGACGTGATGCATAATTTCTACTTTATGACTCGTCGAAGACTCAGTCTTAGAAAAAGTTGAGGTTGGAATGATTCTCTTTAATCTTAACTGACACGACAAGTAGCGCTAATAATTTAGATAGATCAGTTATATGAACTTTTGCAGTATTGCCAAATCTTTGTACGTTGCCAATGGGAACACACGTTGCTGCTGTTGTTATACATGGTGGGGTATATGCTTTATTATGTTCACATTTTGGATTCACAAGTTCAATCGCAGAAAGCACAGTTGTATGACATTCAAAATGGACATATATGATGAAGATTATATTTTTGGGAGGGCAATTGTTCTAAAATTATTTGTTTTAATTATGAGTTTTACTATTTGCACAATCATTCAAAAACAGTCATCAAATAGCTACTCAACAAAGAAACAAACATTATACACTAGAAAAACAAACATTATTATTGAATATTTTTGTATGTTCAAACACGCGTGAGTTTAATATTGCTACAAAACAAGAAACAGATATTGTCACCAAATATTTTACGTGTTCATTTCCTATGTATGACAATGTTTGTTTTTTTTGTTTTATAACGTTTGTTTATTTGTTTTGTAATTTCTATTTTTTTATTTTAGTGACAATTATATGACTATTTTTTAGGTGTACAAATAGCATTTTTGTTTAATTATTATCTCAGCGTTACTCTAGCAATAAACAAGACCACACGACTAATGTTGATTTACTTTCAATGCACATATAGGATGTAGACGGATTGGTTTGGTTCAATGATCAACAAATTTTAATTAATCAAACTTAATTGGTAATTTGATTTGATTTCGATTTTCGATTATCTTATTACTGACAAATTTGAACTAATCGGTCTGTTAGTTTGGTTTAGGTCACTGAGTTGAAGTACAAGATAAAAAATTGTATTTATTCAATGTTTTTATTCTTATAATAATTAACAATAAAGTAGAACTTGATTGTGATATACTTAATAATAGTGTAAATAGATAAATTCTTTAAATAAATATAAACAAGGAAGATAAAAGATTTTTTTTATACATCAGAGAAAGAAAAACAAGAGGTTAAGTCCTAATAAAGACGGTGCCCATAAAATTTGCACGCAACAAAACCTGTGGCGCTCGAGGCAGGAGCTCAACCAGAGTGATATGCTTTGCACTAGTGGAACCTTCCTTAGTTAGGAAATCATCACAAGCATTTAGCCACACGAAGAATATGAACAATTTGGATCAAGGTTATCAAACTCGAGAGTTTAAGTAAACTCGTGGAACCTCCATAAACTAGTACGAGTTTACCTATTATTAAAAAAATATTAAAAAATATTTTAAAAAATTATTATGCTACAAAAATATATTTAATAAAACTTGAAATTATAAATACTTTTAACTCCACAACAAAGCACAAATAAAGATGAAATATATGAGTTCTAAGTTCAATTCATACATAATATATAATACACATGTTTGAACCAGAACATATCCTCCTCCACATAAACTTAATGACAAGTAAAATCTATCAACACAAGAGAAAGGTGGTGTGTTGAGCAACCAACATAGCAAATGTATATAAAGAACAATGTCACTCATTCTTGACTGAAGTAGCCTGCTTCAAGCCGACAACAAAGAATTCGGTGATGACTTCGAGGGGCATGCCCTTTGTTTCTGGAACCTTCAAGAACACAAATATCCAAGAGATGACACACACAACAGCATAAACATCGAAGATACCAACGAGTCTCATAGTACTGAGCATCACAGGAAGTGAGTATGTGACGATGATGTCTCCAATCCAAAACACTAAAGCACAGATAGTGATGCAGAGGCCACGCACCGTGGTGGAAAAGATTTATGAGCAAATGATGAAATATATACGATGGATCAGCGACGGACCACGATGGCACAACAGAGCATGATTGCAGGCATAGTTGTGAATGGCAACTCTGAAACACTCAAACGACCTAAATCTAAAAACTCAGAGACTTACAAAACGAGGTTTTGTTTGGTTTGTCAAAAATTTCAGAGACGAGCAAAACGATGTCATTTTTGCAAGTCAAAACGACGTCATTTTGTTTGTTTTGTCCTCCTGCGGTAAACTCGTGAACTCGTCAGTAAACTCATGATTTTATGCGAGTTTACCCGAGTTTAGTCACGTTTATTCAAAAATGAGTTTACATGCGAGTTAACTCGATTTTACAACCTAAGAACGTAAACTCGTACGATTTTACGAGTTAAAACGCGATTTTAATAAATTTGGATTTGTCAATCCTTCATCATTCACCCTCTAATATCTGCTATAATAGTCCCAAACAAGTGAGAATCTCCACAACTACCATCCACCAAGCTCATAGCCTCCAGGAAATCACTCTCAACACAAACATGACGAAAACCTCTATCCCAAGCTATTTTGAGACCAAATTTATTAGCAATTAGCTCAGCGATAAGGTTACCTGTGACGCCAATGTACCCCATAAAACCAACAATCCAATGACCTTTTTCCCCTCACAATAAGCCATCAAATCCTACCGGACCAAGATTTTGCAGGGAACTACCATCAACGTTAACCTTAGGGTGTGTTTGGAATAAAAATGGGAAATGATTTGATTTGAATTGCAAATCAATTATCATGTTTGGAACCAAATATGTAAGATGAGATTGGAATTGATTTAGAAATCAATTGTCATATTTAGAATTCATTAAAATAGGAATTGATTTCATTTAGTTTGATTATTTTACAGTTTTACCCTTATTAAAATAGGAATTAAAAAAATTAAAAAAAATATGTTTTTCAAAAAAATTGCAGAAAATATTGAAAAAATATATTTCTTGAAAAAAAATTTGGAAAAAAATATATTTTCCGAAATTTTTTTTAAAAAATGACTCTTTTTAAAAATGTGGATTTTTTTAATTTTTTTAATTTTTTTAATTTTTATTTGAAATTTTAAAAAAATTGGGGAAAATTATTTTTCGGATTTTTTTTGGAAAAAACATTAAAAAAATAGAAGTAAAAAATTATTTTATAATAATAAGATTTAATAAATTTGATTTGATAAAGATGATGGAATTTATAAATTTAATTAATTAAATAAGAATAAAATAGTATTTTATGTTAAAATGAAATCAATTCCAAGCAAATCTTTACAAAAATTATAAGATTTCTATTGTAATCAAATTAACCCCATGAATTTATGAATTCAAATTAATTCTCATTTCTTAAAATACTAAACATGAAAATTAATTTACAAATCAAATCATTTTCTATCTTGATGAATTTCAAACGTAACCCCATTCGCCGTCCAACTCTGCCTAATAAAACAAGGATAAAAGATGACTCTTACTAAAAACTTAAGGATAAAATTTAGAATAGAATAAAAATAAATAATAAAAAATAAATAACTAGGTGATCAGGTTGGGTTTTTTTCGGATCATTAGGTTGAAAACGCTATAAATACGAAACCGAACCAATAATAACGGTTTTTAAGATGATTAGGTGGTGATATTCATTTTAATTTTTCATGTGAAAAACCTAGTCCTTTTTAGTTGCAAGTCTTTCATCTTTGAATTATTAAATAAAAAATGCTGAAAGTTTGAGATTAAACTTGTCATTGAAATATTCATTAAAAAATATTAATAAATTTTATATTTTGTTAATTTGAATTGCGATATCTTAATAGTAATATCAAAATATTATAATAGATAGTAGTATTTTTATGAAATTGTTTTTTGAATTTTGGGTAAGTACCCACAAATATCAGCATGGGATTCAAACCCCCTAAATAACGGCTAATATGTACTTGTGATGAAGGTAGGGTGATGAGTGATGTGGGGGCATACCCAACCCCAGAAGTACCCATTGCCATCCCTAAATTGCCATTATGGAATAAAGCAGTTACTCAATTAACGATATCCCAATTAGACAACTACAAATTAACATAGAATGAATGAATCAAAACAATAATTTATGTATAATATAATTATCATATTATGAAGAATCACAAACATCGCAAATGAGATTGTTAATTTGTCAATCAAGACGGTAATACCTTTAACCAACACACAGCAATACATATATGGGGGGAGACCACAGAATTTCACCAAGCAAACAATGTAGAACAATATAGACATAATGAAGCTATTTTCTACTGTCCAACAGCCTCAACATCAGAACAGGATTCAGGGTGAGCACGCCGGATATTGATGATCTTAAAAAGCTTACAATATGGTACAACACTGATTGGTTTTTTTCGCCTGTTTGTAGAACATCTGTTTCAAACACCAGAGCATCAAGTTCTTGTCAGCTAAACTAATTTAGTGCAAAATAATATTGCGGCCTTGCTAAAGTTAGAGAGGCCATCTTGGAACCATGCAAGCAAATATGGAATTCAATATAACTAACCCAATATAGCAATAAATACAAGAATTATTGATTTAACAACCAACAATAGATAAATACCAATATAAGTATTAAAAAATAATTGAAAACAAGGGATCGGATGCATAAATGATTGACATAACCCAATAACTATAGAAGAGTATTACCAAAGAAGAAAAGCAAGGGAAAGACAACAGCTGTATAATTCCATTTTTGGTTCTGTATTACTCCCTCCTTCTCAAATTAACGATTACTTTCTTTTTTTCTTGTTCATTGATAAATGAATGTATCTGGACATAAATTATGTCCAGATACATTCATTTATCAATGAACAAAAATGGTAAAAGCAATGGTTAATTTGGGACGGAAGGAGTAAATAGTGGAAGTTGTAACTTAAGGATAAAAATCTAGGTAATCAAGTTGCCGTAGACAGTGTGTTGGTCAGCCCATAATATCCATGGTAGAAAAAAGGCAAAAAGTTGCATTCAAAGATAGCCTGGACATCAAATTGCCAAGACCAAACCCCTCTCATTCGGTCTACAATAAGCATCCCAACTCATATAAGATGATCTCTGTACAATTCGCTCACCCATAACCAAAGGAAGTCTCGTTATTCATTCAATTCTTTGTGCAGAATCAGAGGGGGAGAAAGAAGTATGAAGCCATGCTAGAAAGGCAGGACTGTACCATAGAGGAAGAGTAAGGAAATGGGGTTTAGAGGGTTTCTGCTTACCCCTGTTTGGACGTGTAAAATAGATAGAGGAAGGAATGAAAGGTTTAGAATATATTTTTACAATTATATCCTTTACTAAAGTACTTCTTTTAAAATAAAAGAAGAATTTCATAACAAGAGAGAAGAATAATACAAGGATCCTTTACTAAAATAATTAGATATAATTAATGCAATTTTTGCATAAACACTTGTATGTAAACCCACAAGACTCCAACTAATTTGGATCGAGCCTAATAGACCCATTGCCGGAGTGAAACTACGAATGCAAGTTTTTTTCCATTCACACTATTTAAGAAGAACAGGTGTAAAAAGATATAAGATTTTTAGTCCAACAGCTCATAATAATATTAACTTTAAAAAAAGTATCTCACATTTTATCAGATTCTTTTTTCCTCAAAATTTTCTCTTAATTTTTCTTATTTATCTTCAATTCTTTCAAAAAAGTCTCAAATGGCATTTCAATATGTTAATATCAACAAAAAGGTAATTTAAGTTAAACCCTCTACCCCCTGCGTGCACGCTAATATTTGGGGAAACTACAAAATAGCTAGGAGGGTTTTGGGGAATAACAAAATCATCCAATGCCTGACGCTCCTCCAAATAGAACTCCCACACAATGGTCGAGCCTCAAAGCCTTTCCCTTCCATCCCTTTCCCCTCAAAATGAAGTTCACAAAAACACTCTAACCTACTAAGAACATTAACCACCATCATAAAATGAAATGGGGGATAGAGAATCACCTTGCTTGCCTCGTCCGTTAAACCAAGATTTAGATTCACCATTGACAATCAATTGAAAAATGGATGAGGTACAACAACAACAACATAGCCTTATCCCACTACGTGGGGTCGGCCACATGGATCAAACGACGTCATAGTGCTCTATCAAGGGTCATGTTTTCATGAAAATCATTAACTTCTGAATCTCTTCTAATAATTTCATCTGTAGTTTTTCTAGGTGCCCCTCTCCCTCTAGCTATGGAGTTACCCGCCACTTGATCTACCCTCCTCACTGGGGATTCTAATGGTCTTCTCCTCACATGTCCAAACCACCTAAGACGGGATTCTACCATCTTTTGTACTATAGGTGCTACCCGGACCTTCTCTCTAATGCAATTGTTCCAAATCCTATCTTATTCAGTGTGTCCACACATCAACCGTAGCATCCTCATTTCCGCAACATTGAGTTTATTTTCCTGCTGGCTTTTTACTGTCCAACACTCAGTCCCGTATAATATTGTTGGTCTTATAGTTGTGCAATAAAATTTTCCCTTAAGCTTGAGGGACACTTTTCTATCACACACAACTCCCAATGCACTCTTCCATTTCATCCACCCAGCTTGGATCCTATGATTAACATCACTCTCTATCTCTCCATCATTTTAGATAATGGAGTCAAGGTACTTGAACCTTGTGACGTGTGGTATAGGATCGTCTCCAATTTTCACCTCTACGTTTGGATTTGTACTCCTCTTACTAAACCTACATTCCATATTTAGTATTACTTCTACTTATATGAAGACTGTGTGTTTCCAACGCTTGTCTCCATAGTTCTAACGTTCCATTTAACTCTTCTCTTGACTCTCACACCAAAATGACGTCATCTACGAAAAGCATGCATTGGGGCACTAGACCTTGAATGTGTTCAGTAAGAGCATCCAAGACAAGGGTGAAAAGATAGGGACTCAGAGTTTAGACCAATGGTGACGGGAAATTCCTCTGTTGTTCCACCTTGAGTTCTTACACTAATTGTAACTCTGTCATACATATCTTTGATTGCTCATATGTAAGCAATCCGAGCTCTTTTCTTCTCCAAAACCTTCCATAAGATCTCTCTTGATACCATATTGTACGCTTTCTCCAAATCAATGAAAACCGTATGTAAGATTAAAATCCATCTCCACCTATAATGAATGCCTATCTATTCAATAATTTATCTAAAAAAACCCAACATGAAGACAATACCTGGCTACCTCTCACTCCTAACATCATCGACCACTTTGTAAGCATTGAGAGCCACAGAGGATTTGTCTACTAGTGGAAAAAAAGGCACACTTATAACATGACTAAGTGATTTATTACACATGAGAATTAACTTGTGACATGTTGAATGTATTTTAAAATTGAGAAATAAATATGGGAGGGGTGATGGATTGGATTTGATTACCATGTATTACGCTAATTATATGTTTAGCATATCAAAGATGAATTATGTTAGAACACTATTCACAATTAAAGAATAGATATAATAATGCAATCTTCCATTAGCTGATAGATAAAACAACTGATGTGCACAAAGTAAATTGATTTAAGCAAATGGAAAGAACCATGACCTCTTTGTGTGGCTAAGGTGAGCAAACCTTAGCCACAATTTGAAATAGTTCAAAGGTGAGCAATTGTGCTGGATTTCGGAGAGAGCCATGCTAGGCTAGTAATTTAATATCCAAATGAGTGTTGAGTTAACATTAGTGGTGCTTCGGTCATGGTCTACAATAGGACCACAATAAGTGCTACAAAGACATTATTCACGGGAATAATATAAAAATAAATTCATCACATATGCTTACTGATAACCATAACTGTGGACCAAAGGTTTGGTAGCAGAAAATAATGTGAGAGAAAAAAATATTAGCAATCTGAATACGAGGGTGTATGCATCCATGTTCTAGTCCAAATGCAAAGATTGTAAAAAAAAAGGGCTATCTTAGTTTACCTGTGATGCTGCACTCAGATCAGAACTCTTCTCAACTAAACTGTCCAGCCTCTCCCCTCGAGCAAGCACGCTATCAATAGTCTTATGCTGTTTACAAATAAGAAAACCATCATATGGTGAGAGGAAAAAAAAGTGAAAAAATTCATGAATAAACACTCCATCATATGTGTGTTCTAATTCTTAAAAATCTATGATGAAGAATGTATACAGAGAACCTAAACAAGCACACAAAGATTTCAGCAGCAAATGAGAAGAGCCAACTAAACCCACAGAGTGGCTAAATCAAGACCTCCCAATTAAATTTAGCATGAACAAGAATATGTATATTAATAAGTCTAAGAGACAGCAATACATTTGATGAAAATGAGATCAATAGCACCTGAATGGTTGATGACCAGCTGACAGACATCATATAAAATCAGGGATGATAAATTTGTAATAGTACTATATTTGGCTCCATAAGAGGGAGGTTTGCCTTGTATAATTCTGGCATTGTCATCTAAAGCCAAATGTATTTGGAAAACAATGCCAAACTTCAATCAAACAAAGATTTTCTTACGAACAAAATTACCACGTGTATCACAATTTAAGTTTAGTTGAATAATTAGAAAAGTAGTAACTACAAATACAAAAATACAAAATGTCGAACGAAGGAGAGGTGAATTTAGAAGACGAGATGCTGGGAACCCATTTACTGCAGTGCATACTTAACCCCATACTTACAAGAATGATTTTTGTTTCATCCAACTCTCTCTGGATTTTCAACAACTTGTCAGCCTCCGCAGGGTCCTGAGGATTTGATAGGAACGTGTAAAAATGGGGATTCAAGTCAAAGAGTAAAAATGTAAAAATCTCCATAGAAAATAAAATATCTATCAATTCAACTTAGTAAATAATATCTTTTTTAATAAAGTCAGTAATATCTTCTCTACGTGAACCTAATATAACAAAGGTATATACGTGCCTGGAATTTTGTTAGAGCTTCATTCAAATAAGGCCATGGTTGAGTACCGTCTGCTTCAGCACTTCTCCATGACTCACCAAACTTTTTCTGATATTCATCCACCAACTGCAGGACAACAAAGTTTATTACTATCTAACACAACAAACCACACTATGCATCAGATCATAAACATTACATGCAACATAACATCTATTCTTATCTGACATTTAGCTACTGTCATTTATTCTACCAAAACTGAATAATAAGATGTCCAATCAATAATGTCAAAGGACCCAGGTGCAGAGGAAACCGCACATTAACAATGTTATGCAAAATGGGCAACATATATGGTAAACAAAATCAATTCTTATAAACAACTCATATGAAGCCTTTTTCCCACTAGGTGGCATTGGCTACAAGGAACAAATGATGCCATTGTGTCCCACTGAAAATCAATTCATGTCAAAACAACTGTCGTAAGTTTTTACACAACCTCGTCTGATTTGGAGTCAATACAAAATATTTGTATCAGTAGTAGATAGACTAGACCCCAACAATAAAAACCCTATAAAGCAGTAAGAAAGGTCTCCCAGTGGCATGTTCAATATGAGGAAACAAAATAATCAGAATTAGTATGATACCATGACAGTAACAGTCTACCAAATTGAAAATAAGGTCAGCCTCATTTAAGAACTCCATCATCTAAATAACCTATAACACAATCCCTGACATCAATCATAGATATCATCCACAATACCAGAGGCATGTTATCATGTATCCTCATAAACAATATCATTCTATTTTTTCACTACAAAGAAAAATGAGCTAATTACACTTCAAGACAGACTCAAAAATGGGCCTATTGTAACACCCTAGCTAGCTGCTTACGTGTACATCGCAAACAATGCTCACTAGGTTGTTATCTGCTTTGGTTGGGGTTAATTTTAGCCCCTACTTTAGCTTTGAAAATATTTCTTACTTAGAAAATATGGACCATTTTGAAACTTTTTCTTTCTGTACATATGATATAAAATATGAGCCGTGCGCGTCAGACAGAATTTATACCGTATAATAGCTGCTCTAATATAACAACGTCAAACAAGAAGCAGGCAAGTGGTCCATAGCATATAATCACAAACATTTACATAGATAATATCTTAGTTAATACATACACATAAGTTTTCATAGCAGTACAATACATGGATCGTATCCTCCTTAGTCTAGTTCTTGCTATCCTATTCCTTGATTCCTCGCCATCGAGGTCGCCGCTGTGTACATCAAGCTGAGGTCTTGTCTTGCTTACCTAGAACCATAAAGGAGCGGGTGTGAGAACTCTGCGTTCTCAGTGGGAAACCTCTGTCGTCGTTGCTCATTTTACTCTCAATTATGATTCCGCCGCTCAGGGGTCTCTAAGTGTCACAGTTATACTACATCCCTACTATTTATTAATATTCATCTTAAGCCTGAGCAGCTACCTATGATTACTAGGTGACTGAGGGAACCTATCTTTCCTTATCTAGGTCATCTGTTCTCTATTCTGGTTCCTGAATCGCATATACAGTTAAATCTCATATCATTATATGTCATTAAAGCACATATCGCCATATACAGTTAAATCACATATCATCATCTTCATGTTTTACCTATCATCATATACATGTGTCATATAGACATATCATATTCATGTAACATATACAGTTAAATCACATATCATCATCTTCACGTATCATATAAACATATCATCAGTACATATGCATATCATCATGTCCATGTATCGTATCATATCATATTCATGTTTCATCTATGTATCATAAGCCTGTAGGGCATGTAGAATGCCTGAGGAAATTCACTTGCCGTATCATGATGTCGTATCCATATCTTAACATGATGTCGTATCCATATCATATCATGATGTCATATTCATGTCTCAATATGCATGTTGTCATATCCTTTAATTTACATGTCTGTCATATCATGATGTCATATTCGTGTCTTGATATGCATGATGTCGTATCCTTTAAGTTACATGTCTGTCATATCATGATGTCATATCCATGTCTTAATATGCATGATGTCGTATCCTTTAAGTTACATGTCTGTCATATCATGATGTCATATCCATGTCTTAATATGCATGATGTCGTATCCTTTAAGTTACATGTCTGTCATATCATGATGTCATATCCATGTCTTAATATGCATGATGTCGTATCCTTTAAGTTACATGTCTGTCATATCATGATGTCATATCCATGTCTTAATATGCATGATGTCGTATCCTTTAAGTTACATGTCTGTCATATCATGATGTCATATCCATGTCTTAATATGCATGATGTCGTATCCTTTAAGTTACATGTCTGTCATATCATGATGTCATATCCATGTCTTAATATGCATGATGTCGTATCCTTTAAGTTACATGTCTGTCATATCATGATGTCATATCCATGTCTTAATATGCATGATGTCGTATCCTTTAAGTTACATGTCTGTCATATCATGATGTCATATCCATGTCTTAATATGCATGATGTCGTATCCTTTAAGTTACATGTCTGTCATATCATGATGTCATATCCATGTCTTAATATGCATGATGTCGTATCCTTTAAGTTACATGTCTGTCATATCATGATGTCATATCCATGTCTTAATATGCATGATGTCGTATCCTTTAAGTTACATGTCTGTCATATCATGATGTCATATCCATGTCTTAATATGCATGATGTCGTATCCTTTAAGTTACATGTCTGTCATATCATGATGTCATATCCATGTCTTAATATGCATGATGTCGTATCCTTTAATTTACGTGTATTGTCATGTCATGTTGTCGTATTCGTGTCTTAAAATGCATTATAAAGCATGTGTAGCATAGGCAAATCATCACATATCATGTTCTTAACATAACTATCATTAAATATCTCATAAAGCATTCACGTGTTATAATCATATAATCATATATCATTCATCCATGATCATGTTCTCATAAGCATAGGGAACATACTTTTATATGCTAAAACCTAACATAGCATATCCAAGCATTTATTCCATAAACCACAAAGCATGAATAGACTCACATAGTTATGTAACACATAACACATAGAACATGCATAGCTCAATATTTCATGCTCAAGCATTTCCTAAACATAAACAAACATACCCAGCAGTTATTCTAAAAATCACAAAGCATACATCTGTTTTCTGTCAGAAATTAGTGATCAGAAACCAGAGAGGTCCAAGACCTTACCCCAAGGTTTTTGATAATCCTAAGATCATTTTTCATGCTTATAAATTCAGATTTTGAACCCAAATTCACGAAATGGCTGTTTTGCCCTTTTCCTCAAAATTACTGTTTTGCCCCGTAAAAGCCCTGTTTTCTTTGGAATTTTAGTTCTCAAAAACCCGATGGACTCAAGACTTGCCCTTAGGGTTTTTGATAGTTCTAAACCCATATTTTCTGAAAATCAACCCAGTTTTTCAGTCCCAAACCACGAAATTCCCGTTTTGCCCTTTTTCATAAAAATCCCGTTTTCTGCCTGTTTGCTGAGAAATTCATCGGGGACTCCAAAAATCATAAAACTTGACATCCCCACTCAAAATTTCGTGTAGAATCCAAAAATAACATTAGTTTTTCATGATAAAAATCTCAGCATACAGTTCCCTTTAAAATCATGTCATATGCCTATTTCCGTCTTAGGCGTTCCTAAATTCTGACAGAATCACAAACAGCACCAACAGATCCAGACAATCATCAACAACATAAATATACATCAAAGTCACATAAAAGAAATCCTAACCACAGGTATTTCTAGCACAAAACATAGCTCAACACATCTTAAATCACATAGACAGTGATTATGTCGGTTTACCCACGTTTTCGCGTCCGACGACGGTTTCTGCTACTTCCTTAGCCTTGTCTCCACTGATGATGCTTCCTAGTTCTTCTTGGGCTGAATTTCTACAAGCTTTCTCTAGGGATTATGAGGGTTCTTTGTGGGATTAGGTTAGGGGATTTTTGAAGAACAGGAACTAGGTTGTGTACAGGAAGTGTCTGGGTCTCTGTTTTGACTGAATAACAGTCGATTGTGTAATCGGATAGAACTTTGGCTAGGTTTTCCAATTTTTACACAATTTTTCTGGTTTGGGGGGTATTTATAGGCCTCTTGCACGAAATTTGCTTTCCAATTTTGCCCTTGGGGCAAAATTACCAAAATACCCTTATTTTGTCTTTTTCCTAAATGTCATTTTCATGACTTATCCACCTTTTGACTCCTTGACCACACTTGGGCTGCTTCTTGGCCATGTATGTTGTTGTTTCTTGGCTGATTTGTGGCCAAAATTTTATGGGCTCCAGCAGATCAATTTTGATCAGGCTTTTGGCGTTTCCAATCCCAGTACTTCACGTACGGTTGTTCTAAAAATATTCCGATCACACCTTTGTGATCTCCTAATTCTTCCTAAGTAATATTCTAGGGTCACTTAGGTATTTAGGAATGCTCGTCTGTAGCCGTACCCTTTTTCGGATACTTTAGACGCGCGGTTGTGTGCAAACGGCAGAAAGGGTTCGTTCTAGTGTCTGCAGAATTTTAAGAAAATGAACAGAAATATTTCTACAGACAATTCTTAATCCCAAGGGTTCCTAATTCTACTGATTTAACCAAAAATATAAATATCTCAACAATTATCTAGCGAAATTCCGCTACGAGAAAACGGGATGTTACACCTATCCCTTGCAGTGTTGGCAATTGGCACCATCACTTTGTGCTTGGCCGAACATGGGGTTGCCATCACGCTGGGTCGGGGATACAGGTGGATGGCTAATGGATTCTCTGTTTTAGTGAATCGGTTCTTAGAATGGAATTATCAGTTAGGGAAATTGATTTAATGCAGTTGATGGTCAAGGTTGCTTCCATGGGTGTTGATTCTAGAGGTCTAGATTGCTGATATTATTTCAGGCATCTTGATTGAGTGCTGGTCAGTGTTGCTGTTTTGGGATCAATATGTGCAGATGGTACATGGAGCTTCATCAGGTGGCTTCATGATGTTTGTGTTTCTGGTTGTCCTACTTTCTCTTATCTTATGAGCACTTACAGATCAACCGAAAGGAGAAGCTTTGTTTATCTCTTTCCAACCACTCTATAACTTATCACTAATTTTCTCACAATCACAACACAATTCTCAACAACGAAGAGGCCAGTACAAGAGGTGCAGAATTAGATTACCCAAAATTAAGGAAAACATCTAAGGACCAAAGACTATGGCTTGTCACCTATGAGCTAGCAACAACAGCGGTATGGAAGAGTCTGTGTTGAACATGGGGTTAAAATACAATAACATTAAACAAAAACACAGCGCTCACGCTCCCACCTGGTTGAGAAGAGAAAATGCGCTTCGAATTGGGTAGTGATCGTCCATAAATCCCACTGCACAAAGGCCATTTCGGTTGTAAGCATGCACCTTATACTCTGCAAAACAAAGCAACAAAAAAAAATATTAAATTCAAATAAAGATTAAATCTAAAAAAAAAATCATTGTTGTATCCCTCCCCAAAGAAAAAGGAAAAAAAAAAAACAAAAGAAAAAAACTTTCCAGCTCTATCACAATTAGCAGTAACAGAAACCCAGATTAAGTGGTTAATAATCGTAGAACTAGAAACCCGATTCCAGATCAATTCAAACGAGAACCCAAAAACTGAAATAAAAACCTAATCTACAAAATTAATTTCTCAAAAGGACCAAAACTCATCGCAATTTCATGAATCGGAGAGCGAGAATGAATCCGAGCGAATCATAACATGAGAGAACCTTCGTGCTGGACCGATTGACGCTGGCCCTGAGGGGTGCGTTTGGCGACGGTGCGGCCAACGAAGACGATGAACTCCTTGACGCTGGAGCGCTGGAAGTAGCCGAAGTGGCTCACGTCGTAAGCGTTCGCCAGAATGACCGGATCGGAACCCTCGCCGGTGCATTTCAGCACCAACAGAGCTGTGATCTTCATCTCTCTCTCGAAGAGGCTCTGTTTCTTTTCTTTGTTCCCTTTTTTGGAAGTTGGAACCGTGCGATTCAATTCGGTTTGAGGAGTGAAGCGATTGGGGGTACCCTTCACTTTGGTTATTCTCTTTAGCGTTTAAATTGTCACAACGCGTGTTTTATTTAATTTTTTTATATAAATCTCGAAAAGTTAAAAATAGATTTATTTTCTTTTAGCAGTTCTTTTGTTTAATTTTTTTTAAAATACTGAAAACTATTTTTTTAAAGATTTTAATTATTTCTAAAAATTTATGTCAAATTGATTCTTTCATTTAAAAAAGTGATTATTTTGACAAATAAGTTGAAATAAATACACTCATTATTAAAGAAATCTGTCAAATTAGTTTCAAATTGTTCTAGTTTGATCAATTTAGTTTGTGGCTTTAACTCTCTATCCAACTCCACAAACAATAGCTGAATACTTGTATGATATGTTATTTGGGGAACATCATATTAGTCCTTGACTATTTTAAAATTTGTCAATTTTAACATTAGAGTGTGTTTAAAAATTGTCAATTTTATCCTTAAAATCATAATTAACCTAATTAACATCTAATTACTTAATCAAACACTAATTAATTAATTAATTTATATACTTAACATATTCAGTTAACAAAATAATCCTTCTTCTAAAGATACACATCACATTTGTCCCTCTTTGTTTTTTTTTTTCTCTTTTTGCTCAATGCTTTCATTTTAGGTTTTATAAACAATATTTTATATTATGGACTATAATTTATGCCTACTAGGGGTGTTCATAACCCGGTCCGGCTCGAAGCATTCGGGCCAAATTAGGCCCGATTTTAAAAAAACTCTAAAAAGAAAAACTCGATTTTAATTCATACCGAGTTTGGGTTTAGCCTCGGGTCACCCGGCCCTGCCCGAAGTTTAGAAATCTATGTCTATTGTAGTTAAACTATGTTTATTTCGATGTTTAGAAATCTATTCAAGTGCACTTATTTTTTTTTTTTTATGTTCCACTAAAATTATGAAAGTTTGAATGGGAATGCTAATGTTATAAATTTTATTTCATTTTGTTATAGTGTTTGAAATTAATGAGTGTTTAGTTAGAAAATATAATGTTTAGTTTGCAATTTTTTTAACTTCATTTTTAATGGATGTTATTTTTTATTTTAAAGTTTAAGATAATTTTGGTCCATTTTTGACCCGGTCTAAACTCAGGTCTTAACTCAGTCCGAAGATAATCGGGTTTATTGAGTTTAGGGTCAGGTCCATGTTTTCAAAATTGATCCAGTCTAAATACAAAGTCAGATTCAAATAAATGTCAACCCGACCCAACCCGGCCATGAACACCCCTATGTCCTACATCGAACAATTCATAATGAAAATACCCTAAAAAGATAGCTATTAAACAGACGTTTCAAGTACTAAACTTACGAATATCAAACTTATGAATGACATCTTCAAAACAACGTCATATCCAAATTACTCCATTACTCCATCCAAAATTTTCATTCAAAAACTATTTTCTAATTCTCACATTAAATGATCATTTGTTACATAAAATAATTTTTTTGCTTCTATTTCTGTGTGCTTCTAATTATACGTTTAAAGAAGTACTTTAGAAAAAAATTAAACAAATGGGCCCAACTGGATTCAGCCATGTTACAAGTTTTTGTGAACTTTTTTATTAAAAACATTCAAAGAAAAATTAAAAACAAATGATCCTGCATTAAACATGAGACCAATTTTGGGCCGAAGCACATGAATCATACTGATCATAAAACCAGAGAGCAATGATTATACCAAAAGCCCAATATACAATGATACTAGCTTGGGCATTCATGTTATTGGGTTGGATAGTCGATATCGCCCAATTTTGTTTTTGTTTTCATTTTCATACATTGGCATAAAATATGAAATGAAAAATGCTAAGAATGGTGGGTTTTTTTTTCTTTTTCCTAAAATGCTCTTCTTACTCAAACAAATTACCAAAATGTCCATGTTTCCAAACATATTACAGGAATACGCTTGTTTTAGTCAACGTGGCACTTGCGGCCGCGTAGCGTAGCCACGTCAGATTCGTCAACACCCCTGGCTAATCTCCCTCACATTCGCCTACATGGGTGGTGAATCTCTCTCAATTTCCTTAACCCACATGCCACATTTGTCCTATGTTCGCTAACCGGTTTAGCGAATTTGCCCTCGGTGCCTATGTAACAACCCCACCACCCCAAACCCCTTCATTCATTCTCATTTTCTAAAAATTCACTATCTCTCTAAAATTTCTAATTCTCTATCCAGCTCTTAGATTGCTGAAGGCTAGCTGTCTAGCTCTTGGATTCAATTTGTGTGGCAGACTTGTAAGTTTTAATTTATTAAAATTTATAGTTTAATTAGTATGTGTGAATTAATTTCTTTAAATGTAATCTTTAAATTGATTATATAAATGTTGTATATATTAGTTTGCTAAGCAATTTATGATAGATTGATGCATAGAGTAGTATAGTATTGTATGTTGTGTATCTTTGTAGCAATTTATAATAGATTGATGCATAGCGTAGCAATTTTTGGTGAGTGGGAGTAATCTTATGAGAGATTAACTAGATGGTTAAAGGTCATGAAACATTTTATGCCAGATATCGTTGTGTTGTTGGAAACTGATGACTATGTGGTGCATAATCGAGTTGATCAATCAAAGCAAATGTTTGTTTGCTTGTTTTGGACTTTCAAACCATGTGTGTTTGGATTTCGATTTTGAAAGCCATTTATTTAGATTGATGGGGCTCATTTATATGGCAAATATAAACAAAAATTGTTGATTGCAACTACACAAGATGGAAACCAAAGACCATAACCTCTTGGATTTGCTATTGTTGATAAGGAAACAAAGGAAGCTTGGAGTTGCTTCTTATCTTGCATTCGTGAACATGTCAAACAAGAACAAGGAATATGTTTGATATATGATCGACATAAGAGTATCATAGCAGCAGTGGATATTGTTAACCTTAGATAGCAACCACCTCATGCGTATCATGTGTACTGTCTATGTCATATTTCCAGTAATTTTAACAGTAAGTTACACAATGTGTCGTTGAAGAACTCTTTGAAGCGCATAAATTTGTTTCTTTCATTTAAAGTATCCATAATTGTGCTTTTTAGTTAGATAACAACCGTGGTAATAATTTTGTAGGACGTGAACCTTGTCGACTAAAATTTGATAAGAGGTTAGATAAATTCATTGAAACAGAAGAAATATCCAATTGGATTAAAGGAATTCCAAAAGAAAAGTGAAGTTTAGCATATGATGATGATGGTAGTCAAGGATTTGGTCATATGACAACCAACCTGTCAAAGTGTATAAATGGAGTTTTAAAGGGGCCAGACATCTACCAATAACTGCACTAGTTCAGATGACTTATTTCAAATTGGTATAATAAAAGCTAATGTCGAAAAGAAGCTTTATGTGGATAATCAACAATATACTGATGCTTTCTATGACATTGGTTGCCTAACATTGAAAAGGCAAGCTCCCACCATGCGACCTTATTTGATAAGAGGGCAACTAAATTTCTTGTTGAAGAGGCATTCAACCCTCAAACACAAGAAAGTGGTAAAAAATTTACTTTAAGACTTCAAGAAGGTTTGTGTGACTGTGGTATGTTTCAAGCATTGCACTTTCCTTGCTCTTATGCATTGGTTGCATGTTCTTCCAAGGTGATTGATCCCTATCAATGTGTGCATAATGGGTATGAAAATGAAAGTGTTTATCGAGCTTATGAGGCTCCGTGGGAGCCCATCAAGGATGAATCATGGTGACCATCAGCTCCTGATTTGACATTAGTGCCTGACCCTAGATTGCACGGAGATAAAAGACGACCTAAGTCAACCAGAACTAGAAATGTGATGGATTGGGTTGAGAAAGGCCCGATGCAACACTATTCACGGTGCAGACTGAGTGACCATAATAGTCGTCGTTGCAAAGATTTAGTGAATGATGGTGGCGGACCGTCAAGTTAAACTAGTTTGACATTATTTGTTGTTATGGTTGAACATTTATTAATGTATTTGTGTTTATATATGATTTTGGTTGAGGACCTTTTAATTTGTTTGTATGTTGCTATTGCTTGAGGACTTATTAATGTGTTTGTGTTATTTTATCTTGAACACATTTGATGTATTATTTTTTATCAATATATTTTGTTTTGTTTTGTTTGATTATGTTAGTGATCAACACACAATTTTTTAATATCTATTACAGCGTATAAGATGGCTCAGCATGTAAACCCTGGTCCAGAACACGCTTCTGTTCTAGAGTTACAAAACTGTCATGTGTCACAACATATTTGGAATGGGGCTCATGATCAGATATTACGTGTTAGGTGGGTATACGCTGTGAAACACTTAGAAAAACATAGAGACCTTCTAGATTGTATCATCCTATACTTAGAGCAGGAGGGCTTTATAGGGGTTGTTCATACGGGGTATTTCACTGTTGATCACCATTTGATCACAGCACTGGTCGAGAGATGGCGTCTTGAGACACATACCTTTCATATGCCTACTGGGGAATGCACCATGTCGTTGGAGGACATTATCATTATTTATGGTTTTCCTATTGATGGTCATTCTGTGATTGACTGAACTCAGGATGATCACTTGATGGATCGATGTGAAGAATTACTTGGTGCGCGCCCACCAGTGCAAAGTGGGTATTCTGGACTGCGCATTTGGTTGTCATGGCTAGCTAAGTTACTTAACAACGATCCTGATGACAATGCAGACGATATTTTGGTCTAGCAGTATGCACGAGCATACTTGCTTCATTTCATTGGAGGCACATTGTTTCGAGACCATTCAAGGTCATGGGTTCATTCTATGTTCCCCCCACTTCTAGAGCATTTTGCCAATGCTGGAACATATAGCTGGGGATCTGCAGTCTTAGCTTTTATGTTTAGGGAGCTTTGCAAGGCTACTAATTATGATCACCATGATATTGGAAGCCCTTGCACTATTCTCCAATATTGGGTTTGGCATAGATTTTCTCGTCTTGCCCCTGCACTTGTTGACCCTGTTGATGAAGCAACCTGGAATCAATATCTGGCTGACTGTGCGCACTTTCTTCCATTGGGATTTAAGTAAGTATTATTTATTTGTTTGTGTATTATTTTCAAATTGCACATTCAATGTGCATTTTATGATTTACTAATGTGTTTTGTATTTAAATTTGAATTAGGTGACACATTCATAAAGTTTTATCAGATTCTCCATAGCATTTTCTTTAGTATTATCGTCATTTCTTCTATAACTTGAAGAAAAATGAGGTAATTATATATATGTGTGTGTGTGTGTGTGTGTTTTTATTATTCCACTTTCGATTATGATGTCCTTACTAACTTTGTTCACTTTCTCTTATATTGTATGGCAGCCATATACTACAGAAATATTGGCAGAACTTTCCGACTTTTGCATGGCAGGGGAAGACATTAGGCGAGCAGTGGTCTCTCTAATATGCTTTTTCATCATTGAGTGACACCAACCTAATAGAATCATGGGTCAGTTTGATATGGATCAACCTATACCAACGAGGCCACATCACCCGGATCACCTGCATAGCATCATCCTGGCTGGAAAGACTGACCAATTTTGGCTAGATTTGCATAGGCAATATATTGCCTACTGGGATGATCGTCGAGCACGAATTGTTAGTCAGAGACCATCGCATGTGCCTCTTATTGCACGTTCATAATACATGCAATGGTATAAAAAAATTAACTAGACGTTAGATCGGTCGCACTTCGGCGACTCTAGGAGTTGTGATAAGTTCCATGTCAAAATTTTTCTGAAAAAGATTTATTTTGTACTATTGATGATAATTATTTGTATTTCAACTTGTTAGGTTAACATTGCGAAGCAACAACATCTTTGGTCTGTTAATCCTCAGTTTGCATTTAACATGGACAAGCTTCGAACATCAGGCGAGACTATCTTATTTGCATTACAGGAGCATGACCGAATTTCAAGGGAACAACTTCAGTTAGCTCCTCCTTCTATGACTAACATTCCACCACCCACTGATGACGACAACTAGGGTGATAGGAGGACACGTCGTAGAAGAAGAACTGGATTAGCAGATGGACGAAGACAAGTTCGTAATGCTGAAACATCTGAGTCCTCAAGCCACCATAGTACTCCGGATGAGGCCACTGCCACAGCTAATGTTGACGTTGTTAACCCACTATCTCACCCATCAGTTGCTCCATATCCTCCACCACCAAATTATCCTTACCTTTACCATTACCCTTACCCTTACCCTTACCCTCCATAATCATACCCTTACCCATCACCACCACCACCACCAACACCACCACATTCGTACCTACCATTAGTGTATACTTACTTGCCCCCATATACTTATTCGTCACAGGCTGGCACGTCAGCTAATCCTCAAACTAAATCTTCTGATCCTCATCTTAAACCACCATGCTCTTATACTCAACATTAGTGGCTTTGTTAGGTTTAATTTAATTTATTTTTTTTTTGTTGGCTTTGTTAACTTTGTTATCTTTAATTCAGTTATGTATTTTAACTTATGTAACGTACTTTTAACTTATGTATTTTTATTATATGCAATTTTATATAAATGTGCAAATTTTATTATATAGGGATTTATTATCATAATCAAGATTATAAGTGACAAAAGATTACCATTTTTGCTCCTAATCTTAATAGAAACTTTTAAACTAGTCTAGTTAAGGCTTAATCACATAATTAGAAATCTTAATCAACTTAGAATACCTTATTAGCAAGGAGAAATTCATCATTATCATCATTAATGTACATCAAGCGATCATCTTCCTGAAGTTAAAGGAAACACACAAAAACTCAAGGTTTAGGCCTAAGATAAAAATAGTGATCCCAAGCCAAAACTCATATAAGATCATCTTAGAGCAACAAACAAGCCAAAAGAGGGTTATGTTTGTATTTTTTAGGGTTTAGGGTTAGGGATAGGGATAGGGTTAAGTTAGGGTTATGGTTATGGTTTGATTATTAGGGTTAGAGTTAGTGTTAGAATTTAAGGTTTAGATTGTGGTTAAGGTTAGGGTTTGATTATTAGGGTTAAGATTGTGGTTAGAGTTAAGGTTATGATTAGTGTTAGGGTTAGGGTTTTGAATATTAAGGTTATGGGTAGGGTTTGTAGTTTTAGTGTTTATAGTTAGGATTAAGGTTAGCAGTTTGAATATTAGGGTTAGGGTTAGGGTTTGTATTTAGGGATAAGGTTAGGGTTATGTTTATATTTATGGATAGGGTTAGAGTTAAGGTTAGTAATAGGGTTTTTAAATATTAGGTTTAGGGTTTTGAATGTCAAGGTTAAGGTTAGAGTTTGTAGTTTTTTAGTTTTTAGGTTTAGGGTTAGAGTTAAGGTTAGGGTTATGGTTTTGATTATTAGGATTAGGGTTTTGAATATCAAGGTTAGGATTAGGGTTTGTATTTTTAGTGTTTAGGGTTAGGCTTAAGCTTAGGAGTAGTGTAGAGTTAGGGTTAGGGTTTTAAAGATTAGGGTTAGCGTTTGTTTTTTAGGGTTTAGGAGTTTGGGTTACAATTAAGGTTTGATTAGGGTTTTGGGTTAGGGTTTTGGTTTGAATATTAGGGTTAGGGGTTTGAATATCAATGTTAAGGTTAGGGTTTATATTTTTAGTATTTAGGGGTAGGTTTATGTTTAGGTTTAGTGTCAGGGTTAGGGTTTTAAAGATTACGGTTAGGGTTTTAGGTTTAAGGTCATGGTTTTGGTTTGAATATTAGGGTCAAGGTTTTGAACATCAAAGTTAGGGGCAGGGTTTGTATTTTTTAAGGTTTAGGGGTTACAATTAAGGTTTAATTAAGGTTTAAGGTTAAGTTTTTGGTTTGATTATTAGGATTACAGTTGTGGCTAGGGTTAGGTTTATAGGATTAGAGTTATTGATTTGGGTTAGGGTTAGGGTAAGCAATCAAATAGAAGATAAAATGGGGTCTAAATGTAAAATTACTCGAGGGCAAATTTGCCAAACCAGTTGGCAAATCTTGTGCTTATGTGGCATCCATGTTGGTGAGTTTGAAAGAGATTAGCTAGGAGAGTTGGTGAATCCTACGTGGATTCGCCAAGCGGGTTGGGGAATTTGACATGGCCTTGCCACGTGGCCACGAGTGTTATGCTAGCCAAAACAGGTGTATCCCTATAATATGTTTGGAAACAAGGGCATTTTGGTAATTATTTGAGTAATAGGGGCATTTTAGTAAAAAAAACTCTAATACTGGTAGATTTGGGCTCAAATGGATAGACATAAAAGTAAGGCAACATTAGCCTAACTCTGTTGTGCTCTTCGGCTCTTCCACTACTCATTAACCCAACATAAAGCAAGATTGAGGGTTCTCCAGTGGAGTGAGTGGGCTTTTAGAGTAAGCTAGTCTTGGGGCAAATAAGAATAAGTGCAAAAATTGAGGGACTTTTTCGAAAAATAATTATAATGTATAATATTACAACCAACCTCACCCCACAATTCTCCATCATCTTTCCTCACCTGAATCTCAGCACACCAAATCTCCATCATATTCCTAAACCACAACCAACTTCCTACCCAAATCAACCAAGGTGGCCCCACAAAGGAACCTCGGCAAACCCTTATCCAAACCCCACTCCTCACATCGAAACCCTTTATCTTCCCAAGTAATCGTAGCAGTACAGTGCCCCATCCACCACTCTCTGTAGATTGAAGGAAATGCCACCGCGTTCCGCCATTGCATACACCTTCCCGTCCATGCTGCATTAGAGTGCATCCTCAAAAAAATCATCATCACGCATTGCAAGCTTACAAAAACATCTCCTCCGATGCGTCTCCAAGACTCCTTGATGGCACCACTGGGAACCATTCCGCCGGAATATCAATGACCAAATAAATTTCAACTGATCTCTAAATTCATAGTTACACAATAATTAATCATCCATTAACACATAATTTCATTTAACCTGTACACTCACTTAAAAGTTAACTTATTTTGAGGGACCTTTTTGCAAAGCATGAATTTTATTTCCCTACTCTTTGTGGGGTGGAAATTATAACATTCACTAAAATTATTTAAGCCATCCATTTAAACATCAACGTCTGTGATGCAAGGACCAACTTAGTCTAGGAATTTACCCGATCCAGTTAAGACGTTACTTTCAAAATTTTGAAGTAAACATCAATTAAGTTTTTTAAAAAAATTACCATCAATTTATTTCAAATATTTTAATTTTAAGATCAATTTAATCTTATGGTTTGTTTTAAGATATATTTGAATATTATCAAAAATATTAGTTTGAGAATGTTTTGTACCTACATTTGTTTTAAGATATGAAAATTTATTAAAGAAACTTAATTACCCAATTTCTATAACTTTTCATTTCCACGGGGTTGAAAATATTTTATTATCATGTTTTGGAATGACAGTAATATGTACAAATACTAACATATCGTCATTATTATTTGGTTAAGACCAATTTACCCTCACTATTATTTAATTTTTCTCCCCAAATTTTTTTTTCTTGGCACGTATCTTCTCACAATAACAATATTATAACAACTATCTTTTGTTATTTTTGTGTTGATATTGATTATCTTTTGTTATTAAGATGTAAAAATTACTTTGACTTTATTTTATCATTTTAGCGTTTTATTTAATTAATTTAGATGATTTGGACAGTTTTTAAAATTAATTTCTAGCTTTATGTTGTTTGGTACAAGTTAAAAAAAATTGTAAATTTTGAATTGTTTATTCTTTTATTTTTTTAAAATAATAATAATTATAATAGTTATTTATTAAGCATATTTTAATAATTAACACACATATTTTCAGAAATACGTAATATCTAACAAACATGTTTGTAATCTATTCCTAATAATCTAAAAAATATTCCTATAAATTTTATGGGATTGCTCCGGTACCTTGGTCATAATATGGGGTACCGATACCCTCACCCAATTGTTACCTGTTAATTACATTGCAAATTATTCTTATTTTAATTTTTTTAAATTAAATCTTTTAAATTTATTAGTCAACCATTTGATATACCGCATAGGTAGAGTATCAATACCAATCAAATTTGATGGGTACCGAACGAGAAACCAAATTTTATTTGTAAAACGAACAAATTTTTTAAAACATCTGAGAATGACACTGTTGAGTTTCACATTCCCAAAAATTGGATTTTCAAAAATAAAATTTTATACCTCAAAACAAACACACCATTAATTTAATGAAATGCTTTGAAGTTGAAGTCATTAATATAAAGCTTAAATTAATGTTGAGGACAAAATTAACTTCAAAAAAAAAATTCAGAACTAAACTAATGTCAACTAAATTATTCAAAATTAGCTTATATATTAAAATATTTTGATGACTAAATTGATGTTAATTTTAAGATTTTAAAAGTAAAATAAAAAAAAATAAAAATTCAAGGCTTTATTAGAAGAAAATATGCTTGCTTACACCTTTTACATACTTTAAGGTTATATTGAGATTAAATAACTTTAAGGCTATATTAGAAGAAAATATACTGCTTCGACCTTTCCAACAAAATAATAAAATGTAAAGGTTTGACCAAGTTTTTAGACCCTCTACTATAACAAATTTCAATTTTAGTTCCTATAATTTAGTCTCTTTTTTTAGTTTAGATCTAAACTTTCACAAAATCATTTAGTTTTAATCCCTATAATTTTTTAATTTGATCTGTATCTAAATATTTTTAGAAATATTTGATTAATCCCTGCAAAGTGATGGTTACTCGGTTACAAGACGTCTAAACTTTAAACTACCATCCTTTTTTTTTTCCTAATATAAGCAACGGGGTGTCAAAGCACCGTAGCCTGTGACATCTTCTCACAAGTATTGCTTTACACACAGAGGCGGAAACATGTCATCCCCAAACCCAACGAATGACCCAAACTATTAGCCATGGCATCCACAGCCCGATTCATCTCCCTAAACACATGCATGGGAGATGTGGATAGTTATGGGTGATTACTTATATACGCTTTATTCATTTTTTTTTTATAAATTTTATAATTAAATTTACCAAATTTTATTATCATTTCACGTTTCATATGATCGTAATAAACTTTGCATTAATCAAATTTTTGAAAGAGCTAATTTATAAGAGATTTAGAGATTTGCGGACCATTTGAGTTTACGATGCACCTCTCTGCAAATATTGTATTAAAAAATATTAATTTATTGTATTAGATCATATAATCTATTGTATTGATCGACTCCAAAGTAGTTATCATTATCAAAGACTCAGCATGCGTCCACACTCTTTCACTAACAATATGATATGAAAGATTTTAGGAATCTTAGTATTATCTTACAATATTAGTCAAGAGTGACATATCAAGATAATAAAAATTATTTAAATAAATATTTTTTAAGATAAATAGGAGAGTGACATGTACATGTTTGATGAATGTTTTAGAATACTTTTACTTTTTCATACATGTAACTTCCTTTCATATGAATCAATCAACGAAGAAGAAATAGTTTTAGTGTCTATATTTATTGTTTAGTAACTTTTAGCCTTTAGTAATAGTTATAGCGTATTTAACAATTGTTTAATGTTTTAGCTTTCCTTTTCCTATCAATAAGAGAAATACTAGTTTATGAGTCAGTGTTAACTGTAACTCTCGAGCAACCAATCTACCAAGCCATAAGAAGCCATAACCAATCTCCAAAGTCATCATAAATTTTCAAGGATTTAAAACAAACACGTATACCTTAGTGTACGAACCAAAAACCAAAGAAAATAACAATAGAGAAGAAAAACAAAACATCTTAAAAAGGTTTGAATCAGAACCAAACAAAATATTTTATTAGGACAAAAACCGAAAGTAGCTAGACTTGAATAAACTAAAAAATCGCTTAAGAAAAAAGAATATAAGTTTTTTACAGCAATTGCTAAGAAAAATAAGAATGACAATTTTCTATTGAAAAGATAGCAGTGTTGGAGTTTCAATATATTAAAAGTTAATATATATATATATATATATATATATATATATATATCGACTTCTTTTGACAAATATTCTTACGACGATCATTAGCTTATCTAAAATAATACATGGAAAAGGTTAATAAGGTTCTCAATGACACTTGTTTAAAAATTCAAAATAAAAATATTTATTTAAAATATAAGAATTTAAAATTACCAATATATTAAATATTTTAAAAACAGTTAAATATTTTTATTTTAATCTGCTTAATAAATGCCCAAACAACACTTCCTTGTAAATCGTATGTATCACCATAATTGGCGTCAATAGTAAGAATGTTCATTGACTTTGACCCCTCTCAACTTGAAACTTATTAGTAGGGTCTTCTGGTTGAAAAAGACCCAAAAAAAAAGGTGCTATTTGGAAAGTTGCTGATTCACAAGCATGACGTGGGACCCAGATGGTCTGAAGGCGACAATGAAGGGGAACAGGGAGTAGGTGTAATGAACGGTTGAGATTGAACCTGTGCAACTCTAGAGATTTTACATTTTCAATGGTGTGTGATATCGGGGTAGGTGTTGTGCACGGTTGAGATTAACTTTTGTAGATGGAGAGGATTATATTTTTTTTTTTTGTTAAAACTAATAGGTTACATTTTTAATATTAATTACAACAATATCAACACCATTTTTTATTTGCTTTTTATGAGCTATTTTTTATTTTTATTTACAAATTTTAAAAATTAAAAATACTATAAAGATAATGTAATATTTTAATAACTATTATTAAAAATTAGTAGAGGTGGTACAAACACGAAACAAAATAATTGCAATAAACTGTTAATAGGAAAGTAGATGAGAATATAATTACAAAAAAGAATTATTTAATGGATATTAGATGAGGATAAAATGAGAATAAAGAATTCGGCATCAATAGTTATTTTGTTAAATTATTTTTATAATACGTGTAGATAGTGTGAATTGTTAAAAAATATTAAAATTAAAATGTAAGAGATTGAATCAAAATGCTATGAAGAATGTTTTACAAAATGTTTGACACCTTTAAAAGTAATTTAAAAAAAAAACTTAAAAAAGCGGATAAATCCCAATGGTAACTTAAATTAATATATTTTATATTAAAAATTAGGTGGTCGCACATGAAGTCAACTGTGTAACTTTTGACAACTTCTATATATATATATAAAATTATAATTGATGAATTTAGACAACTTATATTAAAGGTTCAAGCTCTAAACTATACAAATTAATTCTGAAGACAAATTATAAAAATTAATATAATTTGTTGTGATTTAAGCATGAAATAAGAACGTTCGGCTTATTTTCATTTATAAAATAGATAATACATAGATGCCATTGGATCCTAGGGCACAGGCAAACTAACAAAGCACTCCTCAGAGGAATAACCACATACATATGACATGATAAACCAACCCCAAAAAAAAGGCCACAAAAGCCAAACCCCAAAGTTTGATTAAGTAAAAATAATAACAATAATGGCCCCTTTAATTATCCCTCAAGTCTCTAAGCAAGAATCTGATCCAAAGGCTTGGCCTCCAATTTTGCCTTCTCCATATCCTTCAGCAATTGTTCCTCCTTGGCCAATTTCTTCATCCTCGCAATCTCTAGATCCTTGCTCATCTTCCTCCTATACATGTCGGCGAAGGTGATGGGTTCCTCCATCACCGGCTTCTCTCCCTCTCTCACCTTCAGTGGGTACACAATTGCCTCCGGCGCCGGGTTCTGGAACGTGGCTATGGATAGTCGACTGTAGTTCGAGTTCACCACAGCTTGGTGATCAGCATTCTTGAACCTACCATTGCTCAAATACTTCATGTCCCGCATATGCAACCACACATAAATCAAACAAAGTTATTAGAAAATAGTATAGAATAACATTGTATAGCCAAAAGTCCCTTAAATTATATTTATAATTTTTAAGATGATAAATATAAAAATCAAACTTTGATTAAGGTAACTTGAATACTTAGATAAAAAAAATTTATACGGACTATACATTAAATTAAAGTTAATGCTTAGAATTGTGAAATTTTAAATTTTTACGGCCAATGTGAAATCTTTCTTCTTAAAGTAGGATTTTCTTTCTTGAATCAGGCAACGCAATTATATACAGTGAATTATCAGAAAAGTGACAATTTAAAATGATAAATATAAAAGAGTTATCTCGTGTATTTTATAAAGAAATTGATGGTCATCGTGAAGTCCACGAGTTCTGCATGGTCTTGACAATTCTGTGCCACAATATTCTCATCATTTCTCACATTATCACTAATGGTTATTTTAAGCTTTTTCGGACAAGCAACTCCACGTTGACGCCTTGTTATTTGGGGTAATGTCAAACTCCCTCCCTGAATTTTACACATGCACCCAACCTAATTTCTGGAAAAAACAAAAATATCTTGTAGTCTTTTTATTAAGAACTATTTTTTAATGAATAATTAATAATTAATATCTTGCTAACACTTTACTCTTCTTTTAAGAGAAATGAATAATTAATAATACTTTTAAAGTGTCCAAGAGCATAAAAAAAAATTTTCTTCTTTTAAATCATGTTAATCGAATCTTTAAAATGTTTTATAAAAGTACAAATCAATTTTTAAATAATTAAAGGTGGTTTCTCAAATATAATATAGGATAAATAACCCATGTTACTTAATTTATTGATAATTTTTATAACTAAATTCATCAA
The DNA here is from genome assembly GCA_003254905.1 of Nissolia schottii. Lineage (NCBI taxonomy): Eukaryota > Viridiplantae > Streptophyta > Magnoliopsida > Fabales > Fabaceae > Nissolia > Nissolia schottii. Next base: position 414,914 of record QANU01047353.1, on the reverse strand, counting down.
ATTTTATTATCATTTCATAATTTAATATGACATATTAAAGAATTATATGATCTAATGTGATAAATTAATATTTTTAATATAATATTTATAGTGAGGTGCATCGTAAGCTCAAATAGTCCACAAATTTCTAAACTTCTTATAAGTTGACTTTTTTAATTATTTAACTAATGAAAATTTTATTACAATAATGCAAAACATGAAATGATTACAAGATTTGACGAATTTAATTGTAAAAAATATTAAACATGGATGAATTAAAATGAGCACTTATCCCATAAAATATTTAAGCAATCATCATAGTTAAATTATTATCATTTTCTTCTTCTCCTTATCTTCCTCTTTTTCAAACAATAAAAAAATAAGAGTAAAACTTCAAATTCATGTTTAAAGTTGTAAAAATAGTGATATTAACCTTTGAAGTTGCTAAAAATACTTCTATAAACTAATTTAATTAACTTTTAATAAAATCAAAAAATTAATATAAAATTTTTTATAAAAATTTGTGATGAATTTAAAAGGTTAGTAATAAAAGTAGTTTGAGTTGTTTGGTCATACAGGCGATTTATGTTGTTACGAGTGAATTTGCACATTTTTTTTGTTTTAACAATTCACAACAATTCATTCTAGAAAGTCAGAGAGAGAGAAGGGATTGAGTATACTCACGTGACCATGGTCTCCAAGGTTAACGACAAAAGCACCCTCCAAAGGCTGAACGGTGATCCACGTCTTCCCATTATCCTTCGTGGCCTGAAGCCCACCAACCTGATCTTGTAGCAGCAGCGTTATGGTGCCTGGGTCAGTGTGCCTCTTTAACCCAAGCGTCAGCTCCGGTTGGGGGCATTTTGGGTAATAATTCACCACTACTTTTTGATCCATGTCCACACACGCTTTCGTTAAAGCCTCCCCCTCCAGACCCATAGCCTCCGACAAAACCTGTTACGGAACAATAATCATGATTAGTAATCTATTATTAGGTATATATAAAAGAAATTCACTTTCGGTAATTATTATTATTATTACTCTCACCCGTCCAATTTTATATTTCGTATTTGATTTAAAATATTTTTAAAAATTAATTATCATTTAATTAAATTAATAAAACATTCATTATTTTTTCAATTATATTTCTACTTATTATTATGAGCATTACAATTTTCTATAATACCTATTAATATGTATAAATTGATTAATTTTTTAATATATGTACATTTATTATAATATTAAACAAAGAAAATAACTTTTTGTTAATTACCCATCTCCTATCAACCACTTTTTCCATAAATCACACATCTTTTCCACAAACACGCGTATACCAAGCTGTTAATAGTAAGAATATTCATTTCACGTTAAGAAAAATAATAAGAATATTCATAAAAGAATTTTAATAAGTGTTTTAATAGAGAGAGTGTGAAATAATTACCCGTGTTACAGTACAGAAAACTCTAAAAAAAAAGTTAGAATATACTTATGTCCTCTCACCAATGTTCGTAGTCCTATTTTATAGGATGAAAAGAATCATAAAAACTATTAATCCTGTTAGTTTTTCTTTCTTTCTTTCTTTCTTTTAATTTTTGTTAGCTTAATTTAATGGTTGTAGCTTTATATTTGAACCTGCAAAAGCTTGCAGGCGAGACCCATGAGTTCCTGGCTGTATTGCTCGGTGACTGATATCCAGCCTTGTGGCTTGTCTGGCCACCTTGAGTAGTCTCTGTTTCTGATGGGGTATGAGAAATATGTCACTATCTCCCTCCAATCCTTCACCGCTTCTCCCTACACATACAAACACAAACTCAAAGATTTAATTGTGTAAGGTGCTGCAAAGTATATAATAGTTATCACACTTAGTTCTCTAAAAATTTCGTCTCTCAATTATTAAAGTGTTAAGGGGGCTGATATACAATTTTGTGAAGTATAATTATCAATTTATCACCATTACACGCGCACCCCCTTGTAATGGTGGAAAAATATCGTTATCATTGATCTCAAATAAATTTTAAGAAATAATACATCATTCATTTTGTCGAGGATGACTCCTAAAGAAGAAAAAAGCTGTATATCACAAAATTTAGTTTGATTCAAGTAATTTGAAATTCATTTTCTATTTGGTAATATATCAAATTTTAGTCTTCAAAATAAAATGTCAAGCTCGAGTGAGATCAGATCAGCTGAAATTGGGTAAGTTTTGAAAAATGGATTTAAAAAAAAAAAAAAGGAATGCGCATTGAGAGAGGAGGAGAGGCGTTACTTGGAGGTGGCTGGAGACAATGAAGCCACCTTTCTTGCCGCCGGACATGTCGAAGCGGAGCTTCTCCTCTGACGGCAGCGCGAAGAACTCCTTCGCGAGCCGCGTCATCTCCGCCACGAGCTTCGTGTCCACGCCGTGATCCACCACCTGAAAAATCCCCCAATTCTCGCACGCCTCCACGATCTTCCCACAAATCTGCTCCCTCCGACCGCCGATCTCGTCGTCGATCCCGGCCAGCGAGATCACCGGAATCTCGTTGCTGAACTGGTCGTAAGCCACCTTCGGGCGCTCGTCTTCGTCCCGGACGAAGCTCGATTCCAGCGTCTTCTCCTCAGCCAAATCAGTGAGCGTTCTTGCCGCCGGTGGTGCCATGGATTTGGGGATTTTTGCGGCAATGAGTTTTTGGAGTAGGGAAAGGAGGGTAGGATTAGGGGGATCCCGCTGCTGGTGGGTTTTTGAGGAAAGGAGGTTAGGGGTTATTTATAGGGTGCATTGATTGGAATGGTAGCTCCAACTTACTCCTACACTGTGCACTCTCACACCCTTTGAAATCGTGATTCGTCTTACTTTCGACCGTTCAATGTCACAATCACATTGCTACCAACCTCCCGTTCCCCTCACGCCGCCACCAAACTTTCTCTAGAAGCTCTCTTCTAGCTACTAATCAATTTTGGTAAAAAAACTAATAGAGCACTTATTCAGGATTTTATTATGTTATTACAGTTAAGTCCCTAAAAACATTTTAGTTTTGGTATTTGAAAATATGAAAATATGTAGACACTTTGTCACTCTTTCACAACACATCTTGGGTCTACCATATAATATGATGGGTCAAATGACCTATTGTGATAGAGTAACAATGTGTCAACATTTTTGCATGTGTTTAAATAACATTTTTGTAAACTTTTTTTTTCTTTTTAAACTTAACTCACAAACACACCTTAAAAAAATATGAGTAAACTTTCAAATTTGTTCATGGAGTTGTCAGCATCGGTCAAGTTCGTTTTCAGGTTGTGGTTTTAGAGATTGCCAAATTTTGGGCAAGTTAATTTTCGAGAGAGACTAATTTGATGTCAAATGACTAACTTGAATGACATTTAAGACTAATATGACAATTATCAAGATATAGGGACCAACTTGACTGATGCTAACAATTTTAAGGACAAATCTAAAAGTTTATTAAAAAAAAATATGGTGTGATTATGGACTATCATGGTGAATAAGCTCGAGATTTTAGTTTCAAGTGCTGAGTTTTCTGCAAATAAAGTTTGAAACGTCATTCATTATATATTATGAAACATATGCAAATATAACGTTTTATTACCACACAAGAATTCCTAGTCCTCCCAAATAATTTTTAAAGCTTAAATATGTTTTAAGTCTCCTACAAATTTTCAATATTTGTGTCACACCCCAACTTAGAAGGTGACCGATACGCAAGGGACTTGTTCCCTTACGGAAGCCTCTAGAATGTTTTTTGTAAAAACATACACTTTAACTTTAATTAAAAACAAATAAAACCTTTCTTTTTCTGAGTAAACATAAACTCTTTTACATAAACACAAATGTACATGATAAAATACATGACTGATCTGAAGATCTTGTCTGTATACAATTTGAGTACTCTAGACATAACTCGATTACCAAATAAAAATAAACTAACAACTCCTATAGGTAGCTTCATCTCAAGGTAAACTATTGACTCTTGAATTTTTGACGTTGCTGCATTGGCCATAAACTCCATGCTCTGCTATACTACTTCGAAACCTAGAGGGGGAGGTGAGGGGTGAGAACTCTGGGAAGAGTCTCAGCAAGAGGCCGTTCACACAGTAACATAGGACACTTCGAAAAATCATGGCTTGCAGATGCAATACNTCATACAAGGTATACCAGGGTCAACGTAGGTTGTTGCTGACTTACAGTTCTATCATAGATATCCTCCCGTGAAAACAGTTTTAAATACATAAAATAACATGATAACATAATCTATATATTGATATCATAACATCACTTAATATTTTAAAGTGTTTTATCTTAGAAAAATAAAGATAGACTAAGATCACATGCTTAGGGAGGTTCCCAAGTAACATAGGTGCGTCACAATACACATCTTAAGTACCAAGTCTTGTCCTTAGCCAGAACCTTTCCTTAACATAAGTCTTCTCCCACCAGAATCTTTTCTTAACCATGATCTTTTATTAAAGGTTTTACACAATAGGAATATTGATCATACACATACAACATGACTTTATTTAATGTAATAAAATATGTAGTCTCACGTGCTTCTAAAATAATTTCATGATTTTCTAAAATAGCTTCATAAATATCTACTTCATAAATAAAGAGTTTCTAAATAAATGATCATGAGAAAATAACTAATTAAATAAAAGAATATTTAACTTCATAAATACATAATAAATTCCACCTACTAGGATTTTATAAAACATGCATAAATAAAATAAATTAAAAAAAACTTTAAAAAATAAATACATGGTATAAAATAGACCTGAAGAAAGCTACTCACCTTAACATGGCTGACTGCTAAGGAGCACTAGGAGCTCCTGACACTCTATGTGGAGGTACTGTTTTCCCATGAACAGAAAATGAAAGAGAAAAAAAGAAATAAAAATATAACTCGAGCAAAAAGTTTCACGTGACCTTTTATGGAAGTATGGAAGCATGGAAGCAAAGGAATAATTTTTAGCGAAATCTACCGCAAAAGTCATTTTTGGAAAGCTAGAACCGCTTAGGGATATTAATAGTTTCAGCTTCACAAGGGCTTTGTGGAAAGGGCTTGTGCCGCCTAGCGTTGAAATCATGATATGGTTTGTTCTTTTGGGGAGAGTTAGCACAAAGGATAGGATGCAAAGGTTTAGTATCATCCCTAACACACAAGGGGAATGCATCTTATGTCGTCAGATGGAGGAAAATCTTGAGCATCTTTCTATAAGTTGTGATTTTATTTGGTATCTATGGTGTGCTTGATTGAGGAAATGGAATGTGGTGTGGGCTATATCAAAAGATCATTTGGATAACCTGAAAGTGCATAAATTCAGCGATCTTCAATGGGAAAACAACTACAAGAGAGGAAACAAATAATAACATGATGTTTTGTTTGAGTAATGGTCTACTAGTGACACAAGTATGCAGTTTGGTGTTGGATAGTGCTTTGTTATTTTTTCTGTGAAGAATCGGTTTTGGTTTGATATGGTGTATATGCTATGATTTAATATTCAAGGCTTGAATCTGATAGATATTATCAGCTGAGGGCTGATTTTCATAATTTAAGGGGTATAATTTATTTAAAAACCGATTCCAATAGAGGAATTAAAGGAATATGTTGATTTCGGTTATATGCACATGGATGGTACCAAAATTTTAGGGATTTTAAATGAATTTTCATGATCTCGTTTTATTGGAAAGTAACTATTTCTTAGCCACTAAATGCATAAGGAGTTTATGGACTGTGCAACACCTTATTTTGTCGCTGTTTGGTGTAGAGACGCAATTTAGTGTTTATACTTGTGGCAACCAGTGGCAAATAATGAGTCACTCTATAGACAAGGGGTCTCGGAGTGAAATTCTTGTGAGTCTCAAATTGAGGGGTAATAGTAGATACTTGGAGATATCCTCTCTTGGCAGGTTGAGTCTTGCTATTAGTTCCTAACTTTCGCGGTAATTATGGGGATGGGATTAGTCTTTGGCCTTAAATTATATGGGCGTTGACACTCTTTTTTCTCTCTAAAAAATCATAGACTTCATTTTCCTAAGGAGGATTTTCTTAAGGAATGTTTTAAATGAGACTTTCACTGTCTTCTTCCTGAACATTGTTGATTCTCATGGCCATAGGTTGGGTGAGGGCTGGGGGTAGTGAAGCGCAGTGATCATGTTGATTTGATGTGATTTCAATGGTGATAGAAGTTTGCTTTCAAGAGAGTTTATGTTGTAGCTTTAGTTGTTGTTACTATTCTGCTTTTGGTTTATTTTGGTTTGGTTTTAATAAAGTTCCTTAACTACATAGTTTGTTTTTACCACATACCAAACGTGGTCTTAAATTATCCTAACATTGAGGCTATATAATAAGTTTCTTAATTTGTGCACGCATTTAAAAAATTAATATTCATTTGAGAATGTTTTTTCCATTCTAAACGCCTATATGACATGTTGTTAAGGAGATTTGGCATGCAACCAGTCATACTTTCATTCTACCAAACCCTAAACAGATAGTACTAGATAGCTGGTACCTTTTGTTTCTTAGCTTTTTTTTTTTCTCTCAGCCAACGTCTTCTTTTCTTATTTTTGTCAAGAATTTGTTTCTTGGATAGGCTTTCTATTTCTCCCCACGGATCTTAGATATAGGCTTGTATGGTTTCTTCTTTCCTTTTCATTTTTGGGAGGGGTGTTTTAGGATTTAGATCTTTTAAATTAAGATTTATTTTAAAGGGTAAAATGAAAATTTTTATAATTAAATCCATAAAGTATGAATGAGTCTTACTACCATTCATGGATACAATGATAAGATCCCTCACTTTAGACTTTAAGGTGAAGAATTTTACTTTAGAGGACCTTTATTCATTGTTTAGGTATATAGAGTATGTTTATTTTTATTTTTTAAAAAACATTGTGGTTATATATTCTAGTGGGCCTTCCATCAATAGTTTGAACTCAATCCAGTATCAATATATAAATGAAAAGAGGCCCAAACAAAGTCTTAGACATAAGTCATAAATGAAGTGTGGACATGATCCCCAAAAGAAAAACGTGGATTGTGGATGAGGCAATGTAGCATAACTTAGGGGTGTGCAAGGCCAGGTCCGTTTTGACTCTATGGGCCAAATCCGAACCATTTGGACGGGGTTTAACTCGGTTTATATAAAAATTCGGTTTACAAACAAAAATAAGAGGAGTCTGACTGCTATTTTGAGAACAAGCTCGGATTGTTACTCGGGTTTCTTTCATTATCCTTAGCAAATAGTTACTTTCACTAATTACTTCATCGGCTACATTTGAATATTCTTCAGCTTATATTGATAAGAAAATGAATACAATATACTTGATGTTCTTCACCACCGAAAGAAACCTTCTTACGTTGGGTTGTGTCTTGAGATATAGTGAACTCACTAGTTTACATTCATCTAATTTAATACAATAACAAACAACTAGATTGATCACACTTACTTGCATTGGGATCAATGGGTTGATGTGAGTTTTTAATATTTTTTAACATATTTAGCAAATGGCCAAAGGAGTGTCTTTGGTGGATGCAAAAAAGAGATTGACAAGTAGCATGTTTTACTTGAATGAAGTCTTTTATTCTAGATTGGTCTTTTGTTTTATGATAACTTTTGTACTGTCTTCTTTGTTTTATGTTATTGTTTTGGTCATAATTTTATGTTATTTTTATCTTATGACATTCAATTGTGATAGAACATTAGCCCGATTGAAACTCAATTTAGACCCAATCTTTATTTGGCGTGAGCAAAATATTAGGCGGAATCTTAAAAAACTCATCCTAATCCGGTGATGCACATCCCTCAGCATAAGTGGTACATGCAGTCTCATCACTTTCTTTGGTTCTTTAGATTTGAGTTTGATTCTTTGTTTTTTTTTTTTTATTGACACAAAAATCAAGACAATAGTGGATTCTAATATGCCTAATATATATGTGTATGTATGTATATACCTGCATTGGATGCTTCAGAGAGGTGTATGCCATTGCCAACATCAAATCTTAAAAAGTATGTCTGCTGCTTAACATTATAAAATCACAAGTAGCTAGGTATTCCTTCTTCTTTTTTCTCTCTTCTTCTTTTCATTAAGACAAGTATGTTATTCTATATAAAGAATATTTTCTCTCCTTGATTTTTTTTATAATTTTTTCTTTAAAAAAATATATTTACTATATGGGGTTCACGTGTCTTTGCTGGACTAGCCTGTCTCCATAATAATTGTTTGTGTTCGGCATCCAATTCATTGCGTATTATACAATTTATTCCTTGAAATTAAGCATACATATCTCAAAGTTCTACTTATATGTACTTACAATCTTCCTTTCCATTGTGTGTCCTATAGTAGTTGTAGTTAATTAAATTATTATTTTGTTCTATAGTTCCTAGTCACACACTATTTCTTCCCTTTCCAAATGGCGTTCTCTAGAACTCTCACTGCCTCATCACTTCTCCTCACCCTTCTCCTTCTTCATCTTGCAGAAGCACAACACCAAACGGTAAAAGCATGTCTCTTGTCGTCTATCATCTGTCTCCTCACTTGATTAGAGCATGTTTGTGTATTATTTTGAATTCAAACAAAAATGTGTAAAAATGATGTAAAGGATGTTTTCTTTTTTCTTTTTTTTTTTTTGATAGCAAAGGATGTCTTCTATAGCCATGTTATTTTTTTATTTGAACCCACCTTAACCATTTTGCTTCGCATGAACGGTTTCTGACCCAACAGATGAGCATCTATGGAGCTCCATCTCCAACACCTCTTCCCCAAACAATAGGTAAATGTTCCATTATATCTCTTTGCCTTACTTATCATTTTCTTTTGTCTATTAAGTTTATTTGATTTATCGTGTATTGTGCGATGTTAGTGAAGTCTCCTAATTATGGATTGACCAAATCGCTAGCTACTTAAAACATAATGGATAAAGTTGATAAACAAAAGAAAATAAAAGGTAATAGACTAAGTTGATAAATGAAATAAAAGTGACCGACTAAACATTTCATTTTACATCACACCCACATATAACTATTGGTTTCTAATTTCATTTTCTTCATGCTCACATGTATAGATTGTGGAAAGGCTTGCGAAGGGAGGTGCAAAGAATCATCAAGGCCACGTCTGTGCAAGAGGGCTTGTGGGAGTTGCTGTGCTGTGTGCAAGTGTGTCCCTCCTGGCACCAGTGGCAACCATGATTCCTGTCCTTGCTATGCCAACCTCACCACCCGCAATCAAATTCACAAATGCCCTTAGTTTAACAATAAGGCTGCATATATCTGGAAAGTTAATGGAATATTCTTGTCATCCTGATGCTGTATGGGAAAATGATAAATGAGTTTCAATTCTGATCGCTATTTTGTGGTGGTGATGTTGTTTTTAATAGTGTTGTGCTGCTGTGTAAGAGTAGAAAAAAGACAAATTTTTCATTGAATGCATAGTGTGTAATATCCTAGTTCCTCATTATCACTTATTCATCACAAATGCAATAAAGTAAACAATATGAAAGCACGAATGGCTAGACCTTGCCTTGTAGTTCACATACTTCTTGGCACAACTCAATAAAAAAGACAACGGAGACCTAACCCCGTTATAAATAACTCTAGTATCCTCTCATCATGGGCTTATGGACCAAGCTTACAACTATTACCTACACTAACCAACTTGTAGATGTCCACCAGTCCAGACCAATTGGGTTACTTGACAATGGGGCTCAAAGGCATTCCGTATGGATCATCAATCACCCCCCCCCTTTCTCCATAAAACCAAAAACCACAATTGGGTGCGGTCCACATGAATAATTAGATAATTCTAACACGAACTCGATTCCGGATGGTCGTAAATTGACTTGTGAGTGTACTGGAAGCTTACTGCTTTTTACGAAAATCATGTCACTCGATATTACAAAAACTGGAGCAAACAGGCAGTTTGATTAACCTATCACATCCAATTTCAAGCAGAGATAAGATGGGACAGGAGAGGAGTTTGAAGCAAAAGCTCTAACCTCTAAGCTCCTCCCTCCCTTTAGGCATTTGCCAACTGCAAGCACTGATTGAATGAGGATGATTGAAAGTGCCGCATTTTTCCGGCGGCCACTTGCTACAAATGAGGATGATAAGTTATAGTTACTCATGAATTCAACCGAACTCTCAACTTCTTTGTCAGAAGCCTTCAGTAAGCGCAAAAGTTCGACCGGCTAAAGGGGGTGGCAATGCATTTACAGCTTGTTGAATTTCCTGAAATATCATAAGCATCACCTGCTGCATTAGTACCTAACAAGAAAAACATCATTGGAGAAAACTAATACATTACAATCTAATGAAAACTCAAACAAACAATCACTTCGAACAATAGTTAAATACCAAGCAGATGTTGGACATGTGGTAAGTATCTTGGTCCCTCGCTAGGATGAGGACCCAAGTTCGATCTCGAGAAGTGCACTTGTTGGGAGGGAGAGTAAGCTTTAATGCTCCATCCCCCGGAACTGCGAGAGCAGTGTCTCCCACAATTTTTTTTTGAAGTTAATCAAAATTTAAACAATTAGTTAAATGTTGTATTTAATTTTAACATGGAAGGCAACTGTTCCAACATCAAACAGGATGGAACTTCCCATCAGTAAACATGGTAAGCTACACCAACCTCTTCCAGGATCTCAATTACAAAGATCACGGCTTTGGGAGGGGTGTATGTGTCATTTTCAAGAGTAAAAGTAAAATCATACCTCTACTGTGTAACGTGCTGAAAAGTGAATCAAAAGGATTGCTCTGTTCTGTAACCTCTCAGCATAACTTATTATCTGAGGAACATTAATTAGAAGAAATGAACAATTAAATAGAAACAAAAAGAACAAACCAATGAGGTTTAAATGAAATTTTATGTTCCATTGATTGTAGACAGTAGGTAGCATACCTCAGAGAGATGAGTGTGTCCGTAATCTTTGGCATGCTCCACAGTAATTGAATTGTTAAGAAAGGTGCACTGTATGAATGAAGGAGCAAAAGCACAGTTAGTTCCATCAAGGGTGCAATACTGCAATACATAGAGAATTAACTAAATACATGTCCTTTAAATAAGAACGACCACCACCATTAAACCTTGTCCCAATAGGCAAGGTTGGCTATATGAATCAGTTACTGCTATAGTGTCCTACTGTATACCATATATTGACAAACCATTAAACCACATATACTGACAACCACTAAACCTTGTACACAGAATACTGAGAAAAGGAAAAGAAACAACAAATAAAAAGATGACTTGAGACCAATTATGTTTTTAGTGGCTATCTATTAGAGGTGGCTCCAACAGTTTTGTGATGCAACTAATGATTGATTACAATCATTTTCAAGAACATGTTATCTTGAATCAGGGAAAAGATTGATTACATCTGGACGAGAAATGCTCATAAGGTCATTGATTACATATAGACTAGAAATCTCACAAGTCTTGTTTTGGATAAAGTATTAACCTCCATCACAAGAACTCTAGCTTGCAAGATATCGGTGTTATTTTCATCGACTATGAAATCTGACATGGTGTCTCCTGTGAAAGCAATTTCTGGCTCTGTCAAAGTGTATGTAATCTGCCAACAACACAGCTTGGTTGAGCCTTTGCAGTGAAAACAGAAGATCTAGAAGACCAACCAGTAGCACTTATATACCAAAATACACTCTAGTTTTTGGGATAAAAACAGATAGAAGATAGTTAAAACTGCGAAGACCGAAGAGTGTAAATGTGTCAAATTGTTGATTAGTACTACAGTGAAGACCAACCTCCACACCAGATGACTTCAAATTCTTGATTTCATTTCCAGAAAGGCTGGTATACTCTGGTTTAAGTTTCTGTCTTACGGAATAGAGTATATAACCCTGCCACAAACACACATATTAATTAGTGAAAAATGTGATAAAATGATTGAACATCAATTAAAAGGATGTGTGTTCGATATCATTTTAAAACTGCTTCAAGTCTAAAATAGTAAAACAGATATTAAAAACAATAATAATAAATAAAAGTTTAAATATTGAATAATCAAGTAAGAATTTCCTCGAGAAATATATGTTCTTTATACTTTTTACAGTCACAAAAGCTTCAAAACTATCTGCTGTAGTGCTTCTCAAAATTACCAATTGCCTTTATAAAACAATGGAAATAGCATCATCAGAACAATTTACCGTACTCAAATTTGCATCTTTTACTCTCAAAAAGCACCAGAACCAAAAGCCACATCAAATAGAGCTCCGGTCTGTAGTTATGTTGAATCTAGCTTAAGACTCAAAAGAAACATTGATAGATGGTTGGCTACCTGGCTGGGTATTACATGGTAAGTCCGAAAAGCTTTTACTTTAAGATCCTTTCTCAAAGAAAACTCTTCTCCTGCAAATGTAAGCCGTGCATTTGCAACAACATAAGAGGCAAAACTTAAAAACTTTAAATTTGTAGTTGCAGAATATTTATTGATTATCAACCTAACCATTACCTACATCCAAGCCAATCAGGTTGTGCTTCAGCTCTGATTGGTCCATTCTCCTGTGCACCTCAAAGAGTTTCTCTACATCCTCTTTCACTGAAATTGGTACAATAATTGTTGGGGGCTTCATACGGTACAAGCCACGTGTGGCCACGTACATTGGGAGCCCTCCCTGTCAAAAGTAATCAACAATAAAATATGAATCTTATGTAGCAAACTAATTTTAAAGGGAAAACAAAAACTGATTCATATGCGAATCAAAATTCTGAAATTGAATCTTATGCATGCTCTTTTCCTCACAAAAAGGAAGCTTACAATGTGATCCATGTGGGCATGGGAAATTAAAAGAAAGTCTTGGGAAACAGCACGAGGTGGGCAGCGACCGATATCAAATGCTACTTTAAGTGTGGGAAAAATTATGCATGTTTCATGGCCTCCAATGGACAAACCCCCAATTGGGTATCCCTCGATGTTCAGATCCTTTGCTTTCTTTGAAGAAGAACCTGAGCCTCGTATCTCTCTGCCTGAATTTGACTGCTCCATGAACAAATAACTGATTCAACAAAAAAGAAGGAGAAAATAATGTGAGCAAGCAACAGGAGGTTTGGAACAAGGTGGTTTCTCACCAACTTCATGAGGCGAATACTTCATGCTACTTAATTTAACCATTTTTAATCATTGAATTTTATTATCATTTCATAATATAATATGAGATATTGATAGATTATATGATCTAATATGATAAATTAATACTTTTCAATATAATATTTGTATAGAAATACATCGTAAACTCAAATGGTCCACAAATCTCTAAACATCTTATAAGTTAACTCATAATTCGACTAATAAAAAAATTTATTACAATCATACAAAACATGAAATAATAACAAAAATCGATGAATTTAGTTATAAAAATTATCAAAATTAAACAAATTATGTAACATGGGATAGGTGAGAAATCACCTTTAAAACAAAAGATTAAAACCTAACAAGTTTTTTTTTTTTTGAAAGAAAGGCTTGCGCCATCTGTGTAAACCTTATAACTTCGATATGGATTGTGTTCCCACTTCCCACTAATGAAATTGCGGAATGGTAATTTAGGGAATTGAAACCAAATTTCGGACGCGATTGCCAATGCATTCAACATCCAACATTCAACCAAACTTAATGTCATGAATCAGCAAGGGAAGCCAAAATCACTCATCGCTTTTGGTTTGATGAAGTAGAAAAGAAAAAGAAGGGGATAAACCTGATGAAGAGTAGTTGTTTGATGCGGCGGCGGCGGTGACGTGGAACAGTGAGCGGAAGTAAGCGGTGAGAGTTGAGAGAAAGCGGCGATGGTCTATGGTTCCAATAGTCCACCCGAGGCAGAAGCGCTTTTTACTTTTTGAAAAATAAATAAATAAATAAATAAATAATTAGATTTCTTAAAGAATTTGCTAACAATTAATTTTATTTTTTTTTTGGAAGTTTAGTCATTGTAAAATGTCTAATATCTTAAGTAGTTGTTAAAAATAATGAAGTCTCAACTTAATTTTAAAAATGTCATTATAATCTTTAAAATTTTAAAATATTATCTTTATTATTTCTTAAAATTTTTAAAAATTATTAACAAAGTGATTAATAAGAACAATATTTTAAATTTTTTAAAATTAAGTTGACATTTTATTAGTTTTTTTAAAAAAATTAAGACATCAAAATATATATTTTTGTGGGGACTAAATTAGCGCTCAATCCTATTGTTTTATACATGACTAACACTAGTCTAAGAACCAAAAGTTTGTTTTTTCAAGTAAAAAGGTTAAAATAGTCACACACAAAAATGTGGCCAAATGAGAAAATAGTGTGTCGTGCATACATATGTTTTACTCCATTTTCTAATCGTCTATGTCATCATCAATAAATAAAAATGGTCATTTACGTTTTTATTTTATGGTATTACAAAGGGGTCGAAGCCCAAACAACAAAGACTACCTAGGATAAAGAGGCCCCAAATGAATGCTCTAAAGCAAGAAGCTAAGACTAGAAGGAGAAGATTCCCAAAGAAAAATGCTCTAGGACTCGAATGATTTTCCAACACAACTCACTTGGCAAATTATTATTATTTGTCACTTTGAATTTCTCTCACATGTGGAATTGAATTTCCTTTTACACAAATAACAGCAAGTGCACATCGGCGAGCTTATTCGGGTTGGCTAGCACTGCTCCTCCCCCAAATATGAACCCTAAGTTTGCTAACCAATCAATGCTATTTTTAGAAAAAAACATTTTAGGAATATGATTTGAAGAAATTTAGTTACAAATTAAATGGTTAGCAACATTCTCATTGCAAACCACACCCCGTGATGCCGCCCTAGAAACCAACTGGTCTAGTGAACCCAACCATCCATTTTGCCACTCCAACCAGGAATAAGACCACTGCAGCCAACAAGACATGAGTTTCCAAAAGGGATTCTCTACTTGAACTATTATTTAGTGTCGATTTTTTTTTTCTTTTCGTTTTTACCTTTATGCAATTTGCATTTTTTTAAAAATCTTTATTTACAATTTTTCTCATTCAGATTGCACCCAAACTACTTTATTCTACTATCTTGAATCATTTTAGATTAAAAATTTGGTTTAATGTGCGCAGTTTTTAAGCAACTAATATATTATTATAGTGACAAAAACAGTTAATTCAATACTCATCCTCTTTATATTTTTTTAGATAAAGACACTTATAATTATTATTTTATAAGTCTCACGTATAATAATAGATAATTAGGTGGTGATATAATTTTTTTTTTACTCAAAATGCATTAAAAGTAAATCCATATGAAAATTATGAAAGTAACAATTATTATAAAATTGCTAGCAACTTAAGACAAATTATATCTAGCTTCAAACTTGGATAATACCTAAAAAGGTAATCTCACCAAACAATGTAGTAAAAGTACTTGCATCAAAGACGAGAGAGAGAGATCTTTACTTCTTTTTCATCAACATAGAATAACAAGTTAGTAACTGATAATTAAATTAAGTAAATTTAAAAGCATAGCTATTTATATACTTTGCCTACAATCCATCGAGAGACAGATCTACCCTACATAAAGTGGGGTGGGGCCATGTCATACCTACCGAACTACTGTCATTAACTAGATGATGCAACACTTCCCAATTGAGCTATATCTTGTCACAAAAAGATGCAAGATATATTTTGGTGTATAAAAATCCAATATTTTCATGTCCAACACGAATGTTTGATTTTTATATTCATTATTTCAAAAGCCTAATATATAATAAAATTAGATCAAATTAGATAACAATGGTAAGTGAACATGGTCTACAAATCAATATTATGGCGTCATCTAATCTATATAACTAATTCCACTAAATGGAACAATCCACTTATTTGTTGTGTTGGTTGTTGTAAATGCACCAAAATGAGTATATTCTTTCACTGGTTATTCCTAAAGCAAAATGACGACGATATATGATATACATTCTAAGTGCATTTCTTTATTGGTTACTACTAAAGCAAAATGATGACAAGACATGATAAATGAGGGTCAAAGCACTAAAGTGTTTGTTATTCTGTTTATGGAGGCGCACTGGTTGAGGAGTGAAGGAAACGGAATAATGTCAATTTGTGTTATGATTAGAGAGTGAAGTTTGGAGAGAGGGGGAAAAAGAAGAGAGAATGACTATGATGGTGTTAGGGGGTTAGTGGCAAAGTTAGATTAGCTTCTAAGACAAGAAAAAATCAGTAAAACGAAGCCATGTCATGCTTTTTCTTTCTTTTTCCTGTGTGAGACTAGGTGATATTTTTTCATTGCTTCATCCACTTCCTCTTCATCGTCCTCAACTTGCTACATTTCCTTCATGTATGTTAACATGCATTTGCTACACTAAGGTTTTGTTTATGTGTATAATAAGAAGAAACAAGTGTTAAAAGATGCTGAGAACTCTTCTTAACATGACAATCCTCCGTGTGTTGCTGTTTTTGGGATTCTTGTGGGCTGAGATTCATGTCATTTCTTCTTTTACTGATCCTCAAGATGGTAATGTGCCATATATCCCTTTTTTATTGATCAAAATTGTGTCACTTGTGTAATTAAATTTTGTGGATTCTTTATATCCAATGTCTAATCTTTAATGCCTATTTGGTCCTGAATTCGTTAGGATCTAACTGCAAGGAATGAGACTCGAGTCTCACATCAAAAGTATGTAATTAAGATGTGTGGTTCTCCCAAAGTTCTTATTAACTGGGATTGTCTTTCACCACGTGACGCAAGCAGTGATAAGAAACCTTAGGAGAATCTCACCACAGTTGAAGAACGCAAGACCTTATTATAAACCATCACCGGAATCCTATACTTCTGATGTGAAACTCAAGTCTCATACCTTGCAATTGGATCCTAACAGAACCTTGCCGATTATATTTAGTACTTACACTGTTATGAAGTGAATATGATTATGACTATGGTATGAAATAGGACTAATGTCTACAAATAAAGAAGTGAGCTAAATACACTTCGTTGTAACAATAGAATTTTTATTTATTTATGTACTCTGTTGCAGTTGCTGCACTTAGATCTTTAAAGGATATATGGCAAAATACACCACCCAGCTGGGATAAATCAGATGACCCTTGTGGAGCACCATGGGAAGGAGTGACCTGCAACAAATCAAGGGTTACTTCAATGTAATTCATTCTTCAATTTTACATTGTTAATTTCATCAACATTTTGATCACTATTGCAAATCCTAATTTAAAGAAAGCACTTTTTGCCAATTGCATTTTGAATCTAGGGGTTTGTCCACCATGGGCCTCAATGGCAAATTAAGTGGAGACATTGGTGGACTCACAGAACTGAGATCCTTGTAAGTATGATGATTTCTGTGACTTGTGTTATTAAGGTTGCATCATGTTACTGATCTACCTACCCACAACCAAAGCAATACTACTACCATAACATTATCTAGTTTTTGTGGTAAAAAAAGAAGCAAGAGTAAAATATCCATTTTAGTCCTAAAATCTTGAAGTTTACATTAGTTTAATCCTGATTTTTGTGTACAACGGTTAAATTTTTTTATATCAATTCCATCCTTTGGTGCAACTTCTGTTGCCATTGATTATTTGAAGGGAGGATGAAATTAAAGTCAAAATTCAAAGTGTTAATACTAAAATTGATGTCAACTTCCAAATATTAAGACTAAAAAGGATAGTGGCACAACAAAAAAAAAGAACCAGTTTTCCATAGCATGTTTTTGCTAATTAACTGTGTCAATTTATTTAACTGTAGGGACTTGTCATTTAACAAAGGTTTAACAGGTCCTCTCTCTCCACAGTTAGGAGATCTAAGCAAGCTAAATATTCTGTAAGATTCAAGAAACCATATCAATTTTCCTTTTGTCATCATATTATAGTCATAAAAAAATTGCATGCAAATTTCCTTTCTCTGTATCAGGATTTTGGCTGGTTGCAGCTTCAGTGGCACCATTCCAGATGCATTGGGAAATCTTTCAGAGCTATCTTTCCTGTAAGAATAAATAATCATGTTTCATAAGGTTTCTTTCTTTTGGGATGATTAATTTTGAAACTATGCTTATCTCATTTGAATATTTTCAGTGCTTTGAACTCAAACAACTTCACTGGGAAGATACCTCCTTCATTGGGTAAACTCTCCAAACTCTATTGGTTGGACTTGGCAGACAATCAGCTGACAGGGCCTATCCCAGTTTCAACCTCCACCACCCCTGGATTAGACCTCCTTCTAAAGGCTAAGCACTTGTCAGTGTTTTATTTTGTTTTGTTTTTGATTGAAAACTTGTGATTATTTTTATGTTAGGATTTGGCTCCTCTAGAGGTAAGTAAGGTGCATATTCTCAACTATTGATGAAAAATCAACTCTAGGATTTTATAAGATATAAATTAATAGCATGACAAATCATCATTGGTTTTCTCATCAACAGCGCTTTAGAAAATAAAGGGCACAATCTCAACTGTTGATACTCAATCATTGATGAGAAAATCACCAGCATAAATATTATTGTTGGTGTTCAAATCCTGTAAAATCCTAAACTGTTGATTTTTTGTCAGTAATTGAGATTATGCACCTTATCCTTGGAGGAGCCAAATCCTTTTAGTGAGTGTTTCATCTTTCCTTTGAGTTATAGTTGCTATATTGAGTACTATAGCAGAAGTTTTGAATTGTATTTATTGCAGCCATTTCAATAAGAACCAGCTTTCAGGTTCCATTCCCCCTGAGCTTTTCAGCTCTGAGATGGTACTCATACACATGTAAGTTGACATTTCGACAAAAATTAGTGTTTATAAGCTTACACTCTCAACTATTGTGGTATTCTGAATTGAAGTTTTAATTCCTGGCAGATTATTTGATGGAAATAGTTTATCTGGGAGCATTCCATCAACATTAGGATTAGTTCAGACACTAGAGGTTCTGTAAGTAATTGCCTCACATTTCAATTTGTAGTTACTTTTTTCTTCCCTTTATCTCATTTATTTTTCACTTTAACTTTAATTTTACTAAATATCTTGTTTTGGTGACATTTTTCCATTATCATTCCAACTTATGACAGACGGCTTGATAGAAATTTCCTGACAGGAGAGGTCCCTCCAAATCTCAATAACCTTACAAACATCAATGAATTGTGGGTACTTATACGTTTCAGATATAGACACATTATAAGAGGACTTTACAATAACCTTGATTAACATCTTATTCATACAATGTTGTTTCTCTTTCAGGAATTTAGCACACAATAACTTCACAGGTCCTTTGCCAGACTTGAGTCAAATGGATACCCTCAACTATGTGTGAGTCATTTGGCATGAGTTTGTGTTACTACATTCTTATAATCTTTGTATAATCTTTGGTAATTTGGTATGAGGTTATCTTACTCATGATGCTGATCAATGGATAATCTTCGTTTAGGGATCTTAGTAACAACTCTTTTTATCCATCTGAAGCTCCAACTTGGTTCTCAACTCTGCCATCACTCACCACTCTGTAAGTCTTTACCAATTACTGTCTCCGTGTCAATTTATCTGTCCACTTTCAGAAAATACAAGACAAACACATGAATAAAGGAAAAAATAAATGCTCTTGATAGGAGTACAAAATTCTTTAAAATGAACAAAACTACATCCACTAATGCATTTATTAATACTAGTACATTATTCTCTTTGATAGAATTGCA
The DNA here is from genome assembly GCA_003254905.1 of Nissolia schottii. Taxonomy (NCBI): domain Eukaryota; kingdom Viridiplantae; phylum Streptophyta; class Magnoliopsida; order Fabales; family Fabaceae; genus Nissolia; species Nissolia schottii. The sequence goes on along the minus strand of QANU01047353.1, from coordinate 395,277 downwards.
TATATAGAGAGCATTATTGGAAAGAAAAAAAAATAATACAACATTGAGATGTGAATTAGATAGATATTCTAAAAGCCTAAACTATCAAAAAGTTGAGTTAATTTGAAACAGAGTGAGTATTTTACTAAAAAGAGTCTATTCCTTAACCTCTTGCTTCAACTTATGAAATAACATGTTACCTAACATGGATTTTTCACCCACATCATGTACTTTTCTTTCAGTGTTCTGGAGTATGGATCTCTGGAAGGTCCTCTTCCATCTAAACTCTTCAGCATTCCTCAAATACAGCAAGTGTAAGTTCCTAGCTTCTATGCAGAAGATTAGGTAGAGCTAGAAGCTACTCTTATTGTATTGTAAGCAATGGCATGGTAATGGTCATCACTTATAGTTTTTTCAATTTCTCTCAGGAAACTAAGAAACAATGCATTGAACAATACACTAGACATGGGTGACAGCATTTGCCCCCAACTGCAGCTTGTTGATTTGCAAGACAACCAGATTTCCTCAGTAACATTCCGGTCACAATACAAGAACACATTGATGTGAGAAAGTCTTGGCTCTTTAATCTGACACTCTCTTGTGCTCTCTGATTTTTTATGACCCTTTTTCTTTTATGTCTAACCTCACGCCTTTTTTCAGTCTTATAGGAAATCCAGTGTGCAGTGTTCTCTCAAACACTAATTACTGCCAACTTCAGCAACAGCCTAAACAACCCTACTCTACTAGCTTGGCTAACTGTGGAGGCAAATCTTGCCCCTCTGATCAAAAGCTCAGCCCTCAAAGCTGTGAATGTGCCTACCCTTATCAAGGGATGTTTTACTTCAGAGGACCCATGTTCAGAGAACTTTCAAATGTGAACACTTTCCATTCGCTTGAAATGAGCTTGTGGGTGAAACTTGGCCTAACTCCTGGCTCAGTTTCCTTACAAAACCCCTTCTTTAACAGTGATGACTATCTCCAAGTGCAACTAGCACTCTTCCCTCCAACAGGTCAATACTTTAATAGGTCAGAAGTTCAAAGAATTGGGTTTGAATTGAGCAATCAAACTTACAAGCCTCCTAAAGAGTTTGGACCCTATTACTTCATTGCATTCCCTTATGCTTTCCCAGGTAACATAGAAACACATTACACTTTATGGGTTTGTTTGGGGTCTGTTTCTATTTTCTGTTTTCAATCTCTTTCCTGTTTGTCAGGATTTTGTAAAGGAAACAATGAAAACAAGAAAATCATGTATCCCGTTTTCACTAGTTCCTTCACAAAATCTTGAAAAACAGAAAACCTACTAAAAACAGGAAATGAAAACAAAAAACAAATAGACCCGTAAAATTGCAACTTCTATGCAGCAGATTAGAGTGATGGACAACTAAACATATATTATTTCAGCTTCCCACAAAGGAGCTTCTCTTAGCACTGGTGCTGTTATTGGTATAGCAACTGGCTCAACAGTTCTGTTTCTGAGCCTCATAGCTTTGGCTATATACGCGATACTACAAAAGAAGCGCGCGGAGATAGCAATTGGATTAAGTAGACCATTTGGTAATTGTTCAATCTATTCAATGTCATGTTATCACTTGTGTATCTTTGAGAACCAATGTGTACAAAATCCATCAGCAACATTGCTTATAATCTTAATCAATCTGTGTTCCAGCATCATGGGCACCAAGTGGCAAGGATAGTGGAGGTGCCCCACAATTGAAGGGAGCAAGATGGTTCTCCTATGATGATCTGAAAAAGTGCAGCAGTAATTTCTCTGAGAGTAATGAAATAGGATTTGGAGGTTATGGCAAGGTATATTGCTTGTATGTTTAACATTTCTTTGTAGCTCATGTAAATTGTATACTGATTCCATTTTATTGGCTTCCGTCAGGTGTACAAAGGAGTGCTCCCTGATGGAAAAGTGGTTGCAATCAAGCGAGCTCAGCAAGGATCGATGCAAGGAGGCATGGAGTTCAAGACCGAAATCGAGTTGCTTTCAAGAGTTCACCACAAGAACCTTGTTGGCCTTGTCGGATTTTGCTTCGAACAAGGAGAGCAGATGCTGGTCTACGAATATATGCCCAATGGAACGCTTAGAGAAAGCTTGTCAGGTCAGTTACATAGTATGGTAACACACTCAAGCAGCAAGCTTATCATCTTCAGGAAAACCAATTTTATAATTAAAGGATGAACATTTTAAATATTAATTGGTAATGAAATCATTGCATAGAACAGACATATCAGAGTAGTTAAGTTTCTTTGCAGTTTATTTATTGACATTTATCACACAAGATTGATCTTTGATAAATTGTCAGTGTAAAGAGTCTTACATTGTTATCTGATCACATGCTACTAAATGTCGTATCTTTGAGCTAATAATTGGAAGAATCAAACAGTTTTGCTGATATGTTCAACATAATTAGATAACTGCATAAAGAGTTTTTGCATTTACAATGCATCAAAATTAAATTCTTATTGTACAAGAGACGTGGTTAACATAATCTTCCGCATCAATGTGAGTTGCAGGAAAATCTGACATTCATCTTGACTGGAAGAGGAGACTCCGGATCGCCCTGGGCTCAGCCAGAGGGCTTGCATACCTCCATGAACTTGCCAACCCTCCCATAATACACAGGGATGTGAAGTCCAGTAATATCTTACTGGATGAGCATTTAACAGCAAAAGTTGCTGATTTTGGCTTGTCTAAGCTAGTATCAGACGGCGAGAAAGGGCATGTTTCTACTCAGGTTAAAGGGACATTGGTGAGCAACATTACACTATCACTTATGTTTTTTATATCTTTATTCTGATTTGTTTCAAACAGTGCCTGCATAGCTTTCTTTGTCATACATACAGATAGATGCGCAAAATATATAATCAAATATGAAATTCCTAGTGTAATTGTATGACAATATTCAAGTTTTATTTGGAGCTAAACCTGACTCGTTCAACTTTTGCCATAAGATTTAGGACACGTTCAGTTCAGATAAGCTTTTAAGAAATTACTTCTAAAATTAGAAAGCAAAGCTAGAATATATCTCCATCTAGTTTGTGCTGGTTTGGTTATCACCACAAATAATAATGGAACATTGAATATATTTTATCAAGTTTTTTCTCTCAATGTTGCGGAAAGTGGTGCGTTGAATGGGTGGACATACTAGATAAGATAGGATTAAGAATTATTGCATTAGAGGAAGAGTTAGGGTAGCGCCTATTGTTAAAAAAATGGTCCAATCTCGCATTAGGTGGATACGACATATGATGAAAAGACCTAAAGAAGGTTCCGTAAGGAGAGTAGATCAAATGGTGTGTAGCTCATTAGTTAAGAGGTAGAGGAAGACATAGAAAATCTATAGATGAAACTATTAAAAGAGATTTAGAGGTTAATGACTTGAATGTAAACAAGGTTCTTGAAGGGATACTATGGCGTCTAATTCAAGTAGTTGGCCCCACGTAATAGGACAAGGCTTAGTTGTTGTTGTTGATATCTCATTTTAGAAGATTATCCAAACTAGTTGAGGGTAAGCTTTCGCATAACATTAAGGTAAGTTCAAATCTTGAAAACAGGCTCTTAATTTGCAAGGATAAGATTATATACATCTATTCTCCCCCTACCCTACTAGGCAGGAGCCTCATTGCCTTTTCTCGTATCCAAACTAGTTATGCAAACTTCAAAATTGTTTTATTTTAAATCACAATAGTACTTTTCTTGTAATGGAAAATAGAGAGATGCAAGAGGTTTTACATTTGAGCCTAATTTATCTTAACATCCATTCCAGAGATGCACTTGTCAAAATCTGTCGGAGGATATTTCATAGGTACACTTGTCAAAATATGAAGGAGGATAAGTTGAACTAAAAAAATAAAACTGTGGAGCAATTCTCTAGACAAAACACACAAATGTATCATCAGCATAAACTCTCTGTCATGTGAACTTTAGTGATTTCACTTCCTAAACTTGTGCCATTGAGAATTTCTCCATTCCTTGTTGGCAAAAAACTTGATGATTGAAATTGAAATGCAGGGCTACCTGGATCCAGAATACTACATGACGCAGCAACTGACCGAAAAGAGCGACGTGTACAGCTTCGGCGTCGTCATGCTGGAGCTCATCACCTCACGCCAGCCCATCGAGAAGGGGAAATACATCGTCCGCGAGGCACGTGCCTCCTTCAACAGAAACGACGACGCCGACGAGCACTACGGGCTGAGCCACCTGATGGATCCGGCGGTCAGGAACACGCCGAGCCTGATAGGGTTCGGGAGGTTCCTCGAGCTGACGCTGCAGTGCGTGGAGGAATCCGCTGCGGACAGGCCTACGATGAGCGAGGTCGTGAAATCGCTCGAGACGATCCTTCAGAACGACGGGATGAACACGAATTCGACGTCTGCGTCTTCTTCTGCCACTGATTTCGGTGTTTCTAGTAAGGGTGGTGGTGGTGCTACCAGGCATCCTTACATAGATGCTTCCACTTTTACCAAGAGGGACAGTGATAGCAGTGCATTTGATTACAGTGGAGGGTACACACTTTCAGCAAAAGTTGAACCCAAATAGAACTGCTACTCACACACATATATATACTTTTTTTTCTTTTTTCCTTTTGGTTCATGCCTAACTTTGTCATGGACTTAATTCGCGTGTCCGTCTTTGAGAAATAAATACTAATTTATTAGTCTTTGAATTTGATAACCGTTCGTCCTTGCATTTGACATAAAAGGATACGTTAGTCCTTTTACGATTGTGGAAGTTCTTTTGACAATTGCAAAGTTTATGAACTAAATTTTTTTTTTT